>JAQPPZ010006489.1:0-103853 GCA_028583015.1 Wollemia nobilis | reverse complement strand
ATGTTCTTCAATTATTAAGAATATATTACCAAATAAACAAATAATGTAATACAAGGGAGTGTTGGAATATATTACATTATTTGGTACATGCCAATGTACCATCATCGGTATATCTATAGATTAGGAAAAGAATCTTAGATTAGAATTTACTTTATGCAATGTAATGCACAAGCGTGCAATGATATTTTGGTAATGTAAATATGCATAATTATCCCTATGTACATGTGTCAATAGAGTAGGAAGATGAAGAGTCATAGGAAGAGTGAGGCCCAAGAAACCGTCATATGAAGAGTCACATTCCATTATATATATGGATGTATTGATATAAAAGAGAGATGGCAAAGAAGAAAAAGTCACCTATGTAAGCAATGGAAGGTGATGTAATATGATATATTTTGATCTCTTCATTCAATAAATATTTTTGAGTATTTTTAAGTATTTGGCATTAGCATTCTTTGAGTTATTATATAGTAGATTCTAAGTTTATATGCTTGATTGATCAACATTATTATATCTTTCATATTGCAATTATATTATTGATATTGAGGCAATATTGTTTTGAGTATTCATTCATCAAAAGCTAACAACATAGCTAATGGCTATGCTCAACTTCTATATCTATAAATATCTTATATATAACAACCTCACAATTTCTTAATACTTTTTTTTAGGATTCTTTTTCATTACTCTAATATTCGAAGATATTAATTTCATTGTTATTTTTTGCTTTTATTTGTGGGTTTAGCCCTTCTTTTTAGCACTTGCGATGTTTGCTTTTGTTTTCCCATATCAATATCCCTTTGGGTTTTTTTCTCTTTTATTTTGCTTCTTGGGTCTTCCTCTCTTTTTTTCATTTCCAATAATACTTTCATCTTCATCAATCTCTTCAATCTTCTCACACTACTCATAGTAAGACTTATCATATTTAGCTTTACCTTATTCTGAAGGATCTAAAGTGCAAGGAATAATCTCAAAAGCAATTTCTTATTTATGTTAACCTAGAAATTCTAAAGTGCAAGAATACTCTTTTGTACCCAATACCTTCTTATTTTGCTCTAAAAAACCTAAATTGTTAAGGGTTTCGTCCATCCTCATTTTTTGTTATGTTTCTCTTGAAACCTTAAAGTGTAAGGGATAACATCTTCATCCCTTTCACTCTTATTACTTTGAGAGTATTCTATACTACTTGAGGAAAATGAGGATGGTTTACCTGGAATAAACTTGACCTCTTGTGTTGTCTTTGTTTTAGGTTTTCTCTCCATATCTTCTTTTGTACCTTTAATTCCTTATAAACTTACCAAATGATACAATAGATAGAATTTCTTTGCCTCTTCTTTCAAAGTTGAATATCCTTGATCTAATCTAGCTTTTATTACTATATGATTTCCTTGCTTTATCTTGAAGTTTATCTCATGTCTAGAATTTTGTGTCTCTTTCTTTATAGTTTTGACTTTGCAAACTCTAGCAATGTGGCCAACCTCATAACAATTATGGAAACGAAATACAAAATTTTCATAATCTACTTGTTGATCCCATTATATTAATTTATATTTTATCTTAATGGATTTTATTTTTAGAGACTCAATATACTTCACATTCACCACAATGCTCAATTACTTTCAATTTCTCTTACCATAGAAACATATAGATAATTGTTAGAGACTTAATATGCTTCACACTCACAAACTCTCAATCACTTTAAATCTCTCTTTTATCACATAAACATATAGAGAATTGTTAGAGACTCAATACGTTTTACATTCATCAACACTCATCCTCTTTCACAAATCAATTCATAATATAGAACAATTTGTTTTACAGAACTTAAAATATCACATCAACACATCCACTTGACTAGGCTCAACCAACTCTACTCAACCAATCACTCAATGAAATAATCCTTGCTCACAAACCCTAGTCCAAACTTATGAACATTCACTCAAATATTTCCAACAATGCTTATCAATCAATCTCACATAACAATGATACTCATGATCTTTGCAAACCCTAGTTCAAGTTCCTCACTCAATCAATTGCTTCAACAACAATGCTAATATCACATAACTATAATACTCATGATCTTTGCAAACCCTAGTTCAAGTTCCTCACTAAACTAATCACTTCAACAACAATGCTTATCAAACAAGGTATTATCAACAACTCTTTATTTTAGAAAAATATTTTTCACTCCAACTTAGCATTCACAATATTCAATAACCATTCACTAGGAAAATGTACCCATAACTTTTGTTTGATGTAGAAGTACCCTTAGAAAACCTGTCTCAATCACAATTTCTTTCTTTCCAATTTCAATGGTTAGATGACAAAACATCCACTTTAACGCTTATCAAAATATTCCTTAGTCACAAAAATAATCAAAGCTCAACTACACCTTATTGCTCCTTCTTGAAATTAGAATCCATCAAATCATACCTAAAAATAATTATTTATATACACCTTATAATATCCAACTTAAAATAATATCCAATACCACTAAAAACTAAAACAAACTTTCTTAAACACCTTATTACCCTTTTCAAACACTAAAGCAAATATCACCACCAAAATTTTTTGCATCAACCTTATAACTCCCCTTAAAATCTTAAAAACCAAATAAATTATGCAAAAATTAATTTTAATGGCTCAACTATAGTCTTTCCAAAAATTTTGGTGCCCAACTAATGCATACCTTTGTCTTTTACCCAAAAAGGGTTTCAGTATGATTCGAACTATCGTCTCCCCAAGCACCAAGTGCCTTAGCACTTTGGTGCCCACCGCATGGGCTATAGGCACCCACGAGAAGGAAGGAAAGCTTCCTTCCTCTTGGTACCTTTGATCACCATTGATGCCTTCAAAACAAAACACTCTATCATGGATTCGAACCTCCGCCATGTGTTGCAATAGCGCCTTGCCTTCGTCGAAGTTTCCAACTGCACTACTTGTGCTTGGTGAACAAGGTGCCTTCTAAGGTGAGTAATAAATCCTCGCCTACCACTTGGTCCTTTAAACACCAATTAAACCCTTCTCTGTCTCACCGAATGATTCGCACAATTCAAAATTGCTTGGAGATTAAATCGAATTCTTGAATTATTTTGGCTAAGGTGTTGAAGTCCCCTTTATAGACATGTTGATTAATTTTCTCCCCACGTCGGCGCTCGATAGTCGAATTTGAATTTCAAGTTTTGACTTAATAACCCACATTAGGGTTATTTAAAATTAACATAAATTAATATATAATTAATATTAAAATTAATTAATAATTAATTTAAATAACATAAAGTTAAGTAAATTAATTTAATAAAATTATATTAATTAATTTATAATTAATTTAATATTCCTTGTATAATATTATAAAGAATTATTATAATATTATTTGCATGGGCTTCTTTTCACCTTGGACCTCATCTTGACCTCCTGGAACCAAACTTGATCAACTAAAAAAAGACTCTCCTTTTGCACTGATTGGAGAATCTAAAACTGATGCTGCCCACTGAAACTACCACTCATTGGTTCTGCAAGATTGAAATCAATGACCACTCACTCTTGACATAAATAACAACTCATCTACTCAAAATGTCCAACATGTTCTATTTCTTCTTCTGCTTTTATGATATATAGGTTCTTCATTCTCTCTAATATATTCCTCAGAAAATGCATTTGTATTATTTTGAAACACAACAATATCTTGTGAATTTTCGATAGAATCTAGAGCATATATATTTCTATGGATTGATCTAGTAGCTTAAATATCATTTTTATTTATAATGAGACACATTAATTCCATTTATGTATATGAAATCAAATATCCTTTTGCTCTCTATTATCTTTGCTATTAAAATAAGATTAGATGATAATCCAAGAATATACATTACATTATGTAGTAGAAATTTTGGAAATGATTTACTAGGTGTTAGACACCCATATCCATGTATGTGATAGAATTTCCCATGTGCAAATTTCAACCTATAATTGTTAGTGACTTCAAGACAATCAAACCACTGTAGATTTTCTATCATGTGATGACTTACACTAGAATCAATATACCAAATGTCCTTTTCATTTTGACTTGTAAATTTGTTTGAGTTTGAAGTGATTTTATGATGGCGAGGTCAAGATTCAAAACACACCAGTCTCACAAATTGCAGTAAATTTCATTAATATGGTCTCTCACTAGCTTTTTCTCAAGACACTTCCTCCTCCCCAATCCCGAACTTCACCATCCCCAACCCTTACAAATTTTGAGTTTTTATCGAGGCCTCGATCCTCTCGAAAATCAATGCTCCCGCCCCACAACAATTTCAATTTCCATTTTCCCTCCGGTCGAATTTTTAAATTTTGGTTTTCTCGCCATAAATGGGCAATCGCCCGACCAGCTCGGAAGCTTGCATTAATGGCTTCCCATACCCCGCACCGGCCGCTATACACCGACCGTACTTTGTACCGCTGCTTCATTCATTAATCCATCTCCTGCAAATGTCGTGTTGCCGAAGTAAAAGGATGCGTGGCTTACACCCCCTTATTAATCTCCTTGACCTTCCTCTTTGGTTTTCTTACACGCGGCCGGCTCATCGGGTCATGCTCTTTCCTTGTCACATTACAGTAGAAACACGTGTCCTCCACACTGCCCACGTGTCAAGTTGACCTTGCCAGGCCGTTCTCTTGTTTACCTTCGACTGTGCAAAAACCAGCCGCGATATCGCGACAGTCGCGATATCGCGACAAGCCTCTCCCTCTTCGCTTTTCCCCACGAGATCGTCGCGATATCGCGACGTCGCGATATCGCGACGACTGTGGCCACTTCCCATAGCCTCAACAATGACGTCGCGACATCGCGACGTCGCGATATCGCGACGTCAGAGGACCTTTGCCAAAGCTCTCGACACACTGTCGCGATATCGCGACGTCGCGATATCGCGACGGAACTCAACCATCACTTGGCAGCCTTTCGGAGGTCGCGATTTCGCGACCCCAACCCCCTTGCTTTGCCAAACCTTCTCCAATTTAAACTTTGCTCAACAAAACTTCTCCTGGACTAAAATAAAATAAATAAAACAAGGTGCACATAACTTAGAAAAACTTGAAAATTTTTTGGAAGATGCAAGATTGCTTCACGGTCTCCGGATGCTCCTGCATCGTACACCCGGGTAATTAAAGAAAAGTGATCCTCACTTTTGGGTTGTTAGAGGAAGACCCAGGCGGTCAACCTCCGTTTTAGACAACCAAGTTGCATCTTCAACAGGCCTGCCCTTCCACTTGATCAAATACTCAGTATACTGTCTGCTTCTGGTGCTTCTGCCTTCACGGGTATCCAATACTTCCTCGGCCTCATTTGTGCTTGGAGTGGATGCTGGAATTTGCCATAATTCTGGACTTTGCCTCTCTGTGGCTTCTCCCTCATGATATTCCACTAAATCTGAAATATTAAAAATAGGTGAAATATCAAGCCAACTCGGCAATTCCACCTCATACGCATTTCCTGACCCCCGCTTTCCCAAGTATTTTACATGGTCCAAACTTTTTCATCTTCAATTTATTGTAAGTCTTGGCAGGAAATCTCTCCTTCCTGAGATGCACCATAACCTCATCTCCAACCTTGAACTCCTTGAACCGCCGCTTCTGGTCTGCCCTTGTCTTATATTGACTGTTCATTTTTGTAATTTGTCTTCTTACTTCCTCATGCAGACTTTTCATATGTTCTCGCAAATTCTTCTCGCTTCGGCACTACATTTTTCTTTTTCGTCCAACTTTCTTAGTTCAGACACATTCCTCGGGCTGTGTCCATATATTATCTGGAATGGAGATTTATCTGTGCTTTTATTAACTGAACTGTTATACGCAAATTCTGCCTGTGGTAAGACCAAATCCCACCCCTTGGGTTGATCCACTATCAAACATCGTAGTAAATTGCCCAGGCTCCTATTGACCACCTCCGTTTGCCCATCTGTCTGTGGATGGTATGCTGAACTGAATTTTAGGTCTGTCTTCAATTTCTTCCACAGAGTTCTCCAGAAGTACCCAACGAACTTTGTGTCTCTCGTCCGAAACTATACTTCTTGGTAGACCGTGAAGTCGGACCACTTCCTTGAAGAACAACCCAATGATGTGAACTGCATCACTTGTCTTTTGGCAGGGAATGAAATGTGCCATTTTGGAGAACCGATCAACCACCACAAATACCGAGTCATTTCCCCTCTGTGTTCTCGGCAATCCAAGAATAAAATCCATACTTATGTCCTCCCATGGTCTCTCAGGCACTGGTAATGGTTGGTACAACCCTGTATTTTGTCTTACACCCTTTGCCATCTGGCATATTCTGCAACCTTGCACAAACTTCCGCACATCTTGCTCAAGTTGAGGCCAGTAGTAATTTTCCTCAACCAAGGCAATGGTCTTGTCCCGACCAAAATGCCCAGCCAACCCTCCGCTGTGCTTTTCTTTGATTAAATTCTCCCTCATGGAACTTCTGGGAATGCACAACTTACTACCTTTGAACAACATTCCGTCCTGGATTAAGAAATCCAACCATTTTGTTCTATCCATAGTAATAGGTATCGAGCAAGCCTTCCAGGCTTCTGCAAAATCCGGATCTGTAGGGTACAGACCCTTCAGTTCTTCAAATCCCACTACTTCTACTGTCAATCTAGTCAGCAGAGTCTGCCTTCTGCTTAAGGCATCTGCAACTCTGTTTGACTTCCCACTTCTATGTTTAAGCACAAAGGTATAACTTTGGAGGAACTCCACCCATTTCATGTGCCTTTGGTTCGGCTTTTGTCCGACTCGTTAATGTATTGCAAAGCCCGATGGTCGAGAACAAGTACAAACTCCTTTGGTAATAAATAATGTCTCCACTTCTTCAGGGCCCGAACTATAGCATAAAATTCTTGATCATAGACTCGAATACTTTTTTCGAGCATCATTCAATTTCTCACTGAAATAAGCAACTGGCTTGCCTCCTTGACTCAGTACAGCCCCTATTGCACTGCCACTGGCATCACAGTCCACCCGAAATACCTTGTTGAAGTCTGGAAGTGCCAAAATAGGCCGTTCGATAACTTTTCTCTTTAATGTATCAAAGCTCCTTTCAGCCCCTGACGTCCATTTGAACTCCTTTTTATCTCCCCTCATTGTCTCTGTGAGAGGTGCACAAATACTGCTGAAGTTCTTTATGAACTTCCTATAAAAACTGGCCGGACCATGGAATGACCTCACTTTGTTGTGCTCCTTGGAGTAGGCCATTCAATGATGGCTCTCACCTTTTCGGGGTCCATCTTCAGGCCTTCTACTGAGATTACAAACCCCAAGTATACCAATTCCTTCTTGACAAAATTACACTTTTTCAAATTTATTAATAACTGTTCTTCTTGCAGCTTTTCAAAGACCCTCCTGATATGCATCAGGTGTTCCTCCAGGGTCCTGCTGAATATCAATATATCATCTAAATAAACAATAACAAACTTTCCCAAAAATTCTTTCAGTACTTCATTCATCAGCCGCATGAAGGTACTTGGTGCATTGGACAGTCCAAAGGGCATGACCAACCACTCAAACAGGCCTTCTCTTGTTTTGAAGGTTGTCTTCCATTCATCTCCCTCTCGGATACGGATTTGATGATAGCCACTTTTCAGGTCAATCTTTGTGAAGTACTCAGCTCCACTTAAACAGTCCATGATATCATCCATTCTTGGTAACGGGAATCTGTACTTAATAGTAATTTTGTTGATGGCCCGTGAATCTGTACACATCCTCCATTCCCCATCCTTCTTTGGCGCCAGAGATCGCAGTGACTGCGCATGGGCTCAAGCTTTCCCGAATTAATCCCTTTTCTAATAATTCTTGGACCTCGTCTATTTAATTCCTCGCTCTCTACAGGTGTCATCCTGTGTGCAGCTTTATTTGGCAGGCTTGATCCTGGTATTAAATCTATATGATGGCTAATTTTTCTCACAGGGGTAAGCCCTCAGGCACATTGTCAGACACAATGTCTGGAAATTCCTCCAGCAGATTTAGAATTTCTGTTGGGGTATCCCGGCATTCCTTCCCCCTAACTCTAGGGATTATTGCATAACATAAATGTTCATGCTTTAACCCGTTCATAAACTCTCTCCCCTCAACTAAACAGACTCGGAAATATGACATACCTTTTCATCTCGCATCCTTCAAGGGCTTTAGTTTATGGCGTACACCATTCTTTGTCAATGAGTAGGTGTTGGCTCGGCCATTATGTACTCGCACTTCGGTCAAACCGCCATGGTCTCCCAAAGAACATGTGGCAAGCATCCATGGGCAAGATGTCACACAGGACCTCATCACAATAATTTCCAATGTTAAATTTAACAGAA
The DNA here is from genome assembly GCA_028583015.1 of Wollemia nobilis. Classification (NCBI taxonomy): domain Eukaryota; kingdom Viridiplantae; phylum Streptophyta; class Pinopsida; order Araucariales; family Araucariaceae; genus Wollemia; species Wollemia nobilis. Next base: position 95,514 of record JAQPPZ010006489.1, on the reverse strand, counting down.
CACTGCTCATTGACCAAAGCTCTGTGGTCCTTTTGCAACCATGCAACCCGGTATGGGTGTGGGTGTTTCTTCCTTTCTAGTCGTAACTTGGTAACCATTTCCTCAGAAACCAGGTTATCCGTGCTACCATTATCAATAATGATATTGCAAACCTTGCCCGCACATTTACATCTAGTGCGGAATAAGCTTTTCCTCTGGTCTGTGTCCTTCTCCTCGTTCAACAGGACTCTTCTTACAATCATTGTTTCTCCCCTCTCTGCTTCTTCGGAATGCTCGGATTCAGCATCCTCCTCTGCCACAGCAGCTCTGGCTGGACCCTCAGGCCTCTTGTTTGTTCTTTCTCGGTGTTGTGGACATTCAAATGCCCGGTGTCCTTCTTCACCACAGTGGAAACACGTTCCACGAAATACTCCTCTTCCAAATCCTCGTCCAGATCCACCCCGTCCTCTTGGGTAGCTGTTCTGATCTCGAGGCTGATAAACATCTTCTTCCTTTTGGTCCTGGTTACTACTGGCTTCACCGCTCTTCTTCGGATCCTTATACTTTTCCCCACTGGTTCTCCCACCAGTCCTTCCACCTCGGCCTCTTCCTCTTTGCTTGCCTTCAAACCGCCTGTTCAGCTTTTCTTCTACCTTCAAGGCAAATTGGTAAGCATCCTCAATGGTGTTTAATCGAACCAGGCTCAGTTCTTCCTGGATACCAAGCCTCAACCCATTAATGTAACGGGCTACCTTCTCTTTGTTTGCCTCTAAATGCCCTGTCCTAATAGAAATTTTGTAAAACTCTTCAGTGTACTCTTGGACAGTTTTGTTTGTCTGTCTCAAGCTCTGCATTTTTCTTAGCAGATCCAACTCGTAATCTGTCGGGATGAACTGTCTTTTAAGCTTCTCCACCATTCTATCCCATCTCGTTATTCTCTCCTTCCCTCTCTCGTTCCTCTCCAACTAGATTCCTCTCCACCAAATGCCGGCATGGCCCTTAAACTTTGTCTTAGCAAATCCGACTCGGTTAGGGTCTTCAACCTCCTCATACTCGAAATATTCCTCCAAATCATTTATCCAGTCAATCACTTCTTTCGGATTTAGGTTTCCCGAGTATGTAGAAACCTCCATTTTAGGTCGCTTTCCAATCCGAGAGATGGCCTTATACAACCGGGCTTGAGCCGGATCCACAGCCTTCTTCTTCTTCCTCGAACCGTTTCTTCCTCTTCAACTTCATCTTCACTTTCCTCTTCCCCTCCGGGTTCGCGCCTTCTGCGTAACTCTGCTTGCAAGGCTTGAACTTGCCTTTGCAAGGCCCGAAAGTCTTCGGCCGGCACCACACCTCCTCCTCCGCCTCGGTTCCTTCGTGGAGGCATTATATATATATATATATATATATATATATATATATATATATATATATATATATTTTTTTTTTTTTATATATATATATATATATATATATTTTTTTTTTTTAAATTCTTCCCATAGATCCCGGTGTAACCGCCTCTTCTCCGGCGATCCGTTACACGCTCAGGAGCTCCCGCTCTGATACCACTTGATGGCAAGGTCGAGATTCACACAAACACATTCACAAATTTCATGGTAATTTCATTAAAAATAGTCTCTATTACAGCTTTAGTTTCTCCAAGCACACTTCCTCCTCCCCAATCCCGAACTTCACCATCCCCAACCCTTACAAATTTTGAGTTTTTATCGAGGCCTCGATCCTCTCGAAAATCAATGCTCCCGCCCCACAACAATTTCAATTTCCATTTTCCCTCCGGTCGAATTTTTAAATTTTGGTTTTCTGCCATAAATGGGCAACTGCCCGACCAACCTGGAAGCTTGCATTAATGGCTTCCCATACCCTGCACTGGCCGCTATACACTGACTGTACTCTGTACCGCTGCTTCATTCATTAATCCATCTCCCGCAATTGTCGTGTTGCCAGAAGTAAAAGGATGCGTGGCTTACACCCCCTTATTAATCTCCTTGACCTTCCTCTTTGGTTTTCTTACACGCGGCCGGCTCATCGGGTCATGCTCTTTCCTTGTCACATTACAGTAGAAACACGTGTCCTCCACACTGCCCACGTGTCAAGTTGACCTTGCCAGGCCGTTCTCTTGTTTACCTTCGGCGATATCGCGACAAGCCTCTCCCTCTTCGCTTTTCCCCACGAGATCGTCGCGATATCGCGACGTCGCGATATCGCGACGACTGTGGCCACTTCCCATAGCCTCAACAATGACGTCGCGATATCGCGACGTCAGAGGACCTTTGCCAAAGCTCTCGACACACTGTCGCGATATCGCGACGTCGCGATATCGCGACGGAACTCAACCATCACTTGGCAGCCTTTCGGAGGTCGCGATTTCGCGACCCCAACCCCCTTGCTTTGCCAGACCTTCTCCAATTTAAACTTTGCTCAACAAAACTTCTCCTGGACTAAAATAAAATAACTAAAACAAGGTGCACATAACTTAGAAAAACTTGAAATTTTTTTGGAAGATGCAAGATTGCTTCACTGTCTCCGGATGCTCCTGCATCATTTTACATCTTTGATATGGTATATTGGATGGATTATGATCTTGAGTCCTCTTGTAGTGTGCATTGTGATGAAATATCCCTCTTGTTATTTTTTCACGATAGGATTCTTTTAGCCCTTTAGTATTTTAAGAACACTTTTGATAGATCCTTTGTAGTAGTCTACCTTATGAATCCCTAGTTTATATTATGTGAACTACTTTGATAACACCTTTTTATAGGATCCTTATGATGCGGGAAGAACACTCAAGAGGCAAACACGAGAATGGTACGATGAAAACTGTTAATTACATTCAACAAAAACATATTTATAGGTATGTTTACCTTTACAAGGAGGTATTGAATATGCATGATCCGTGTCAATATTAAATGCAATATAATACTAATACCTATCATTCCTCCCCACTGTAGAAGCATTGGACTCCAATGCATGCAAAAGAGAAGGAAGCTGCTGATGTGGTGAAAAACAAAATATCAGTGTGGAAATTAAGTGCAATGGAGCAAAAGTCGAGGTAACAGGTAATGCGAAAAGATGAGGGTAATGGTCAACACAGGGTGTGAAATTCAGTGATGGAAGTTATGGATTAAATTAAATTAAATTTAATTTAATTATGGGTTTATGGATGATTGGATTAAATTAAATTAAATGAAATTTAATTTAATTTAATTATGGGTTTATGGATGATGTGAATGGGCAACGGTCAATGGAGACGGAAGTGATGGATTAAATAAAATAAAATAAAATTTTAATTTAATTTAATTATGGGTTTATGGATGATGTGAATGGGCAACGATCAATGAAGAATATTTAATTTAACGCATAATTATGGTATTAAAAAATAAGTGCGATATTAAATATTGTAATTTTAAATTTAATTTAATTTAATTTAATTTAATTTAAAAATTTCTCCAAAGGAAAGGCAGCAACGATTATTGTGGAATGACAACGACTAATTTGATGGCAACACAGGAAAGTGGCATGTAGCAGGCATGTTTGACCGGTGATAACATCTAGCAACCAACAAGGGGTGAGAGAGGGAGGCCATGGAGTTGCATGGGCTGGGGGTGGCATATTGAAAACCCAACGAAAACCAGTGGCTAAAAGGATGGAAATGGGACCTGAATATGGATAGTTGGTGATGAAAATAGAAATCCATTATTGGAATACAGGAAAGACAAACGAGTGCCACAAGGAAGGATATTGATACTATGGAATCTTGTCAAAAAATAATAGATCGATGGAATCTTGAGAACAATGTTGAAAACGCAGATCCAGAGACCAAACAGAAGATGCATCGAGAGTAGTAATGACGGCTGGAGCTTCATTGTTCGAAAATTTTTGTGATTGTGATGGAAAAATGTTGTTTTCTTCTTCATCACAAAGATGCTGAAAAATTACGACATGTTCTTCCGGAAGATCAACAGTAGAAAAAAATTAAATATTATGATCAACATCATCTAAAAGTCGAACAAGTTTTCCTTCAGCAATTATTTGAACAATATCTTCTTTCATAGTTGAAACATCAGTTGCAACGACCATTTCAGCGAATCTAGCTACTTGGCTCTCCTAAATTTCAACAGTGAGATCTCTTAGCTAGTGTGCTTTGTTGGCAAAAAAAAAATTGTCAGCAACCGTCATGGCAAGAAGAATTTTAACTTGGATCTGTTGGATTTATGTAAAGATATCCCTAAGTCGATGAGATATCTCATTGAGTGAAATCTTGAGGTTTGACATCATGGTGTTGAATATGAAAACTATAAAGAATGCATATCGGATCGAGCAAAATTAGAAATATTGCACAACAACGTGAGCTAAGGGTCGAGGATCGTAGGGGCCCCAACTATGAATAGGATCAAGTACATAGGTCGATTAGAGATGTGTATAGCAATGCTTGTGAAAAGTAAACAATGGGCATATTGGCCTCACTTGTACTGGAAACTACAAAAAGAAATGTAGATCAAACTGAACAAAATTGGAAAGACTGCACTGTAGTGTGAGATGAGGATCAGGAGTCAGAGGGACCCTAGCTAGTTGAGGGTCAGGATTCATAGGGACCCCAGTTGAGAGTTTTAAAAAATAGGAGTACTTGAAAGTTTTCATGACAGGGAAAGAGCGTTCACCTATCAATATCCAAGGGTTGGATTTTTCATTCCTTTCTGAACCAATATGGTCTCCGAAAGAGGATACTTTCCAAAAATTCCTTGCACCTTGATTTGATACCAATGATGTGGGAAGAACACTTAAGAGGTGAACATGAGAATGGCACAATGAAAAGTGTTAATTACATTCAACAAAAATATATTTATAGGCATGTATGCCTTTACAAGGAGGTATTTAATATGCATGATTTGTGTCAATATTAAATGCAATACATGGTCCGTGTCAATATTAAATGTAATATAATACTAATACCTATCACCTTATATCTCCCTAGTGATTATAATATGCTCTAATCTTGATAAAGTGCTTAGCTACTATAAGTTCTCCTTTTGAGTTAACTTTGTAGTGTTTTGGGAATGATAATAATCAAATCATATTTCACCTTATTTCTCCTATTGAACTCTACACTTTTCAATTTGATGGAGTTTTCTATGGTTGGATTCCTTTTATCCCTTTAATGTGACTATGAGACAAGTATAAGCAATAAATTCCAACTCTTTTAAAGCAAGCAATAGTTTTGCTTCTCTATCCTTAAATTTCCAATTGTTCAATTTTCTAGATTCCAATTAATTAATGTTTGATGTAGCACTCCTTATATCTCCCTAATTTGAAATTGTAGAAATTGATGATATTTGCAATAATAATAATTACGTTTACCAAGTAGAAACCCCTATATCTTCTATGATAATAATTGCAAATATTATTATTCTTGTATTTCAACTAATGTGTTTTGAAATACGATTTAAGGATATAAACTCCTTTTAATTTGCTTTCAAGTTTACTAAGGTTGATTTTGCTTCTATATTAAATAATAAATGATAATAATTTCAACCTTATATACTACCCCTTATAACACCTTAGTGAAAGTAAATATTAATCTAAGTTGAAACTATACCTTTGTAATGCTTTGCTTTGACTTCTATCTCCAAGATGGGCGTTGTATCTCTATAGCTTATGACTATAAGCTTACTGGTTAATGAATGTCCTCTTTAATGTGCCTTTAACTCCTTGTTTCAACCTTTTATGTACCATGAATTTTCTCTACACAGATATGCAAATGTTGAATCTAACCTCTTCCTTTCTTCAAATTCTAAGAGCTAGTTGGTGTTGTTCTAGTCTTTGACGTGCTATCATTGGGCACTAGAATTTCTCCTTATGACATGAGCATTCAATGCTAGTATTCAAACAATTCTCTTCTACGGTGGTCTCTTGCTCACTTTAATGCTATTTGACTACTACACTCAAGTTTCATTAGAAAATATCCTTCTTCTTTGTGCAGTCTTTCCAATGGTATCTATTAATATGCACTCCTTGAACCAAGTTCCAAGTGGTACTTTTATGTTGCTCAATATCTCTCCTTCGGTGGCGGTCCCTTATTATTAACCTTGCAATATGTAACTCCACATGATGTTGGTTTGAAATACATTACCATAGGTATCGAGCATTGAAGATGCTCCTTTTACGAGTGTTGAGGTAATAATATAGATGTTACTCCTCTTGAGCACTCATTGATATCTCTTGCAAGTATTAGAATACTTGTTGCATCTTATTTTTGTTAGCTTTTGAGGATATATGTAAAGGGAGATATCTAACACAGGTCCTAATAATATGAAATAAGTGAGTCTGCAATATGAATGAAATATACTATAAATAGAAAGTGGTAAAAATACAATGCAGTATGGAGGATAAGGCTACTCCATTAATATAAGCTAAAGAACTACATTGTGCTCCATATAGGAGATCTACTACAAACTACTCTCTACAAAAATGCTCTTGATATCTATATGATCTTCCTTATTATCTATCACTATGAGTTCCTTTATATAGGAAAAGAGATTCCTTGGCGAACACTCCACCTAGTTGTACAAGACGACACCTTGCACATTACAACATGCACATTGACACTTGTGCATTTATTACATTGCTTGAAGTAAGTAGCTAACGTCTCCCTAAAGTAATATCCACTCTAACTATGTACCATATGTGGTATATTTACATGACCTAAATGATGTAATATATTCTAACTCTAACACCCCTTGTATTACATTATTTGGGTATTGAAGATTTCAATCTTCAATACGGATCTTCTTTATATTGAACATTATTACGTATAAAACAAAGAGTATGTCATATATTATATTAGCCTAACCTTGGTGAGTTATGAGCTAGGGTATGCATATGTGGAAAAATTGTGTTTGGCAGTAGTGTTAGCTACAAAGAAATTGTGACATTATATGTTAAGTAATACGGCATATGTCATACAAAAATAAAATCCTTTGCAGTATATGATGAGCAAGACATATCATAATACATGCTCTACAAAGTACCTGAAAATAACAGGCCCCTCACCATTAAGCTTCCTGATGATGCAATCTTTGCCTTATAAGAAGTACCTGAATCTAAGGAGACGAATAATAAATCCAACATGACCTTGTTCTTCAACGGTTCAAAGTGTGAGCAAGGGGGTGGTGCAGGAATAATGTTGTTCATACCACAAGGTGCTCCTATGCCCTTGTCGTTCAAATTGGACCTAAAAATAATGTTGAATATGAAACCTAATTCTAGGCCTCCAAATAGCTATCGCCATGAATATTAAAATGTTAAATATCTTTGGCGACTCCCTTCTCATTGCTAACCAAGTGAAGGGACTTTTTCAATGTCTATGTCCCATTTTGAAGTCTTAAAAAGATCTTATTGATACATATTTAGCTCATTTGGAATGGTATGACATCGAGACAATCCCTCTTTCATATAATATATTTGTAGACACTATGGTATCTCTAGGATCTTTAATCCCTTAGAATCCATCTGCTGATTTTACCACCATACACGTAAAAATGTTGTCACACTTAGCTGTGCAACGCGAAGCTTTGGATAACAAAGAGTCGATCAACATGATTCAGGCAGAGCAAAATCATGAATGGTTCTATAGATCCAGAGACTTTCTCAAGAGAGTGCCTTGGGGGTCATTGATCTCGCAAGGTCCCATGGGGAATGGTACCACCATTCACCATAAGGTTGTTTCCTAGTCTGCATTTGTGAGTGTTAAACCACAGGGAGAGCATGTTATCTTGATAGTTGAGGCTAAGGTTTATTAGAACTAGATGTCGTAAATATACGACTTCCTTAATCTTGGTATAATCCCTCAGGTATTGTCGCATGCCATGAAGCGCACATTTAAATATAAAGTGACAAAATATGTCTTGTTAGGAGATATTTTGTATCATCGAAGCTATGATGGAGTTCTCCTTCATTGTATTGAGCCCCAAGAATCATCTTGGGTAATTTCATAAGCTCATGATAGTACATGCAATGGCCATTTTAGTGGCATGGCTATCGTCAAGTACATCCTTCGTATGGGTTATTATTGGCCCACTTTGGAGAAGGATTACAATGTGTGTGTTAGGAAATGCATTAAATGCCAGCATCATGCTAATCTTGTGCACCTGCCATCATAGGCCTTATAGCCCATTCAAGCATCTTGGCCATTTTCTCAGTGGGGTTTATATCTCATCGGTAAGATCTCTCCTCCATAATAGGTCTGAAATACATTTATTATTACGGATACTAAGTACTTTACTAAGTGGGTGGAAGTAGTCCCGTTAACAATGAAAACTAGAGCACGTATTGTTGAGTTCATACTCACCAATATCATAAGTCGTTTTAGGATTCTATCTAAGATAATTTCAGATAATGTTACGTCATTAAAAAACAAAATTATGAGATCTCTAATGTTCAAGTACAATATCAAACACAATTTTGTGACCCCATATTATCCGTAGGTAAACGGGCAGGCTGAGGCCTCGAACAAGATAGTGATATCCATATTGAAAAATAAGAACATCATAAATATTGGCACATCCAACTACCCATTGCATTATGGGCCTATAAGACTAGTATTCGGACACCCACTGGGGTAACTTTGTTTTCACTAGTATATGGCACTGAGGCCATTATGGCCTTAGAGTTGGAAATTCCAACACTGTGTTGCATTTAAAGAGTTCATTGATGACAACACTACATGGCAAGCTTGCCTAGATAAATTAATGCTACTTGATGAACATCATGTGAATGCCCTTGAGCATCTCCACGTTTATCAAGAGCACTTAAAACAAGCTCATAATGACAAATTCCATCTGAGAGACTTTGAGGTTGGTGATCTTATGCTGAAAGAGAACCAAAATAACTCAAATTTACTACCAGAAATGCAGGATAAATTTATGGCTAATTGGTTAGGTCCTTATATCATCTCTGAGAAGATTGGACCTGGGACATACCGCTTGACATCACTAGAAGGGGTTGAAGAGCCTGAACCTCTCAACATCCTTCATATTAAAGTGTTTTATGCTTAAAACCATAAAAAAGCCCCAAAGGCATATGTAAGCCCTTTGGTCATTCAACAAAAGGCTCCAAAGGCGTATGTAAGCCCTTTGGTCAAATCAAAAAGTTATAAGATCCATAAAAATTTGGAAAATATCAAAATTTCAAAAATAATTGCACATTGCATTTCATTTGCATCATGCATTGCATTTTGTATTTGCATTCATTCAACTGCAATGCATTAGGCATATCCATATGTCGTACTTGCATTAGGATAGTTTATGTTTGCAATCCTACAAATGGCACCATGTTTGTACTTCAATCATGCATCTTTGCACTATCATCATTATTCATCAACCATGTAAGTAATTGTGTTTTTTTTCAACACAACCCTTATTGTTGCTATGAAGAATATACTAGGGTTTTCCAGTCATTCAACCATACCTAGTGATCTTCTCAGGATTTTGGTAGAAATATTGCTTTGATTTTGTAGATATGGTCTAGTTTTGATAGCCCTTAGCATATCAAAATCCTATCACTAATCAAATACATTAACAATCCTACTTGGGGTAAGGAAGGACAAACACTACAATAGTGGTTCGGGTCACCTTAGGTGAAAGGTTTTGTTACTTGCTCACTTTGTGAGGGTGCAATGGTCTAGGGTAGTGGTCACTGGAAAAAATATAAGTTTACCCACTACCCGAATAAATCCCTTGCTTACAAATGAAGGTGAAAGCACGAGGATACGGAAGCAAAAAGGAAAGCGAAGATGCGATGCAAATTAAACTTAGACTTAACGCTAATTCCTAGGAATTTGAAATGCATGAAATGGAGAAAGCATAAATTGAAACCCAAATGAAATAACAGCCCTTCTCTTTTATTGATGTATTTCCCAACTCGGTTACAATTCGCATCCTCCCTTTTCAGGGGCGAGGAGCGTTAAATCCATCTCTTGGTTACATCCATGGATAGCCTTTCCTTCTTCCGCGTGCCCACATGTAAAATGGGCGGACCAAACATCACCACCGCTTGCGTTGATGAGTCTTGACTCCTCGCTGCTCCTCCGATGTCCAAACCCTACGTTCAAAGGAACAAGAAACGGTCAGTAGCACCTGCGGATAGAACAAAACATGCAATCCCCAAGCCTAGGATAAGTGAATGAGAAAATTGAATTAAACTATGACTAAAACAGGTCCAAATGCTCTAAAATTTTGATAGGGGCATCAAGATACCACCAGGAAGGTCCTGCAAAAATAACAGTTCGGGAAATTCCTCACCGTTTTGAATTCGCTCCGGAGTGGGACGAATTCACCTGCAACAAAATGCCGAAAAGGTACTGTCCCAATGTCCTGCCTAGGAAGCTCCAAAAGACCTACAAACTTGGGGTTAGCTAATTGGGGGCATTTTGGGAAGACCCAGATGGTCAGATTTTCCCAATTTGGCCTCCATCAATGGGAATTTGATGATGCTACCTGTAGGTTAGTGGAAGCGAGCAATGCTAGAAATATGATCAAAATTGTTCAAAACAAGACAAAATTCAAATGACAACCTATCTAAGCATCATAGAATTGAATGCAAAAATGAAAGAAAGCAAATCTACCATGGAATTCCCATCGCTCCGAAAGGGGGCGATTAGGATTGTGGCAGTGTGGGAGGGGGCGCCCATGGGGCAGGCCGCCCGCCGTTTGAGGCTTGATTTCGGCACCAATCCACTTGGGATGGGTCCAAAACCTCTTGTGTGGTATTGTCAGAAAATTTGGTGGGATATTGTGGCCAAATGTCAGGTTTTGGGTCCAATATTCATCCTCCCAATAGTCACCCAATGACCTCCCCTCTAAAGGAAATCAAGGATGTGGAAGGTGCAAATCCAAAAGGTGTGAGGTATGACAATAAAACGACAGCACTTCATTGCTCTAAAATGCTCCTCCTCTCCCCTATTTTGGGGTGAGGAAACTCACCAATTTATAGACCTGGAGGTCTCTTGAAATGGGCATGCAGAGGCGCCACTTGGCAATCATGCCTTCCCAGGGGGAAGGAGATTCCTCCCTGAATAGGGACTTCATGACTGCCCTTGTAACAACCTCTAACGCTCGAAAACGCTCACCCACACTCCCCTGCGATGAAGGAAGCGTTAAGTGGCGGATCTGAGCTGCCATTTGTCAAGATTTGACTTTTTTCCCATCAAACCTGAAATTCGCCCCACCCTGGAGCGAATCTGGAATTCGTCCCGGGGTGGGGCGGATCCTAGTTTGAATCCGTCCCGGGGTGGAACGGATATTGAGCAAAGTGCCTAAAGGTGCCAAATTGATCTCTGACCTTCCAAAACTGTTGTGAGAGTGGTTAGGACCATTGTTTAACCTCTAGGGGCTGCCCTTGGGGCTGTGTGTGTCAATGCGATCAGTGTTTGCAGTCACATAATCGGATTGGTGTTGTTTTGGTGTCTACAGATGCCCCTTTTTGGGATGCGTTGTGCAAGGCACAACGCCGAGCAAAAAAATAGATATCCAAAGCACTAATGATTAGGGTTTCTTGGTAACCTAACCAAATTTTGATGCCCCAAGTATGGAAAGGGCATGCATTCTTGAATCCTTGCTTCTGACGAGCGAAGGAACTCAATTCAAGTGTTAACCTTTTTCGGTGAGGTGTTACTTGAACTTGGACATTGATCAGTCATGAATAGGCAAAGGGCGCAACCTTTTGTCTGTGAGAACCTTGAGTTCATGATTCACGAATTCCAAGTGATTTGATCAGCTTGCGATTATTGCTTGTTTACTGCCCCAAGCAGGAGCGTGATTTGTCTTTGTCAATGATTCTTTGAATGCATGCCATTTCCTTAATTGGGTGTGTATTTGTTGATTGGTGACTAAGTGTGACTACCCCCTCAAGCGACGAATCGATGAGGGAATGACCTTCATGAGAAAAGTGACGAGTCGCTTGACCCAAGATGACTTGTGCAAGGGTGCCTTTAGATGGTTTAGCGTTAAGCGTGTGCAATTTTCTGACATTTAGACCTATTTTTGGTGGGTGTTAACCCTTTTTTGACGCTTTTTGGAGCTGAAATTGGCAAAAATTCGTCTTCCCGTGGAGCGGTCCGGCTATGGTAGCCTTCTTAGGGAGTAGGATAGTGACAATTTGTAACCCCAACATCTATTTTGGATGCCAAGAATGTCAGGCGTGAAGGCGCCTTCGTTCGGCAATGTTATTATTATTTTTGGGTGGGTTGCGACCCGTTTGGACGATGCCGTTTGAGGATGAAATTCTCGAAAATCCGTCTTCCCGTGGAGCGGTCCGGCTATGGTAGCCTTCTTAGGGAATAGGATAGTGAGGATTTGTGACCCCGACATCTATTTTGCATGCCCGAAATGTCAAGTGCAAAAGCACTCTCATCGGGCAAGTTTATTAGTTGTTTTGGTGCATTTTTGTTCAATTTTTGTTGTTTTTGAAATTTTTGCTTATTGTAGCCTCGGGCATTTTTGATGATATATACAGATGACTTTATTTTGTTTATGCGAGTGATGATTTGATTTTATGCATGATGAGTGATGAGTATGGATGTATGCATGTTAATTTATTTTGATGGATGCATATGTTATGATAAATGCAAATGTTTCTAACTTTTAGGATATGCAAATGTAATGGATGAATTGAATTTGTGTTGTTTGGTGAGAGCACCATAGACTGTTTAGACCTTTGTGGGGTTTTTTTTTTTTTTTTTTGGTGATTGCTGATGGCAATGCGAGGATGAAAGATAGCGCGGTTGGTTTTAGAAATGTAGCTAAGGTTTTCTGAGACTCAGATGGTTTTAACTCACTAGCCATGACTGTACTTTATCTTACGAGATTTTTGGACGAGGTATGAATCGGACTTGTCTTTGACCAAGTTATTTCACATCCCTGTGTGTGCAATTGAGTTCATTTATGTGGTATTTGTCAGGATACCGCCAGTGCCAGATAGGCTGTCAACCAAACCTGTATCGAGGATCACCTAATTAGCTCCACTGACTCCTTTGTTGTATTTAGTCAGATTAATCTGCAGTGCGATCTAGGATACCATAAGCTAGCTCATCCACATGCAAACATTGATCTGCACACAAGTTAATGCGATAGATATATCGTCATGCGGGAGGTTTGCCACGAGTGACCGATAGGCTATCAACCAAATCGGTACTGAGGTTCATCTCATGACCTGTCGGAATGCTGAGAGTTCTAGGGATTCAAGTTCGACTCCCTTCTTTTCTTCAATTGTATTGGGATACTTGCTCTTTTGTAGTGATAAAAATCACTGTTTATATATATATATATATATATTTTTGAGCAAGGGATTTGAATTTCGAGTGATGAGAATCACTATTGTCTGTGCCTTTTGATGTATGCACTCCGGTGGTGATGTCAAATTTTTTTTGGAGTTTTGACTGTTTGCAAAATTTTGATGTTTGCAACTTTTGAGAACTTGGGATTCTTAGGGAATTGGGTAGGGAAGATGCTTGTCCTTTTGCCAACTCTCAACATTCTTGGGGTCATTCGCACAGGGGGATGAGCAAGATAACCGTTTCGCTTATGGTGACCTGGATTGCTTTGCAGGGTTTCATCTTTCATTCACACAACTTGGGAATTTTTATGTGTTTTAATTTGTGCTAGGATGCTACGTAACAAGGTGTGATCCAAGTAGAACTCTACCTTCATAAAATTTGTCTGACTTGGTACAATATGTGGCTAGAAAGCTAATGACGACTGAATGACGAAAACTCTCGATACAAAATAACTGACTATGATGTGGGAGAATATCATGAATGGCGGTTATAGGTGATGAGCTATTGACAAAGTGGGAAAACAAAATGTGAAAATGATGGTTTTGCCAAGTAATGATAGTCTATGGTGCTTCGACCTTTATGACCACAAATATGCAATGTATGGGTTTGATGCTGAATGCAGCTATATATTTTTGTATTTTTGAGGGATTGATTTTTGTGAATATGAAGGTGAGATGCAGAAAGGAGCTCTATGTTGTTATGATGATTTTGCGTATGCATGGGAATGAGATGCAAATTTTGTTATTTTTTTGATGATTTTGTCATTTTGTTGTTTTTTTTTGGATTTGCTTATTTTTGTGAGTATGAGGATGAGATGCAACGGAGTTTTGTATTGTTGTGATGATTTTGAGTCATGCATGGAAATGAGATGCAATTTTTGTTATTTTTGATGATTTTGTTGTTTTTGAATTTTCTTATTTTTGACCAAGCGATTGTAGGAATCCTTGGAGCATTTTGGGATTGACCAAGCGATTGTGGAAATCCTTGGAGCATTTTGGGATTGACCAAGCGATTGTAGGAATCCTTGGAGCATTTTGGGATTGACCAAGCGATTGTAGGAATCCTTGGAGCATTTTGGGATTGACCAAGCGATTGTGGGAATCCTTGGAGCATTTTGGGATTGACCAAGCGATTGTAGGAATCCTTGGAGCATTTTGGGATTGACCAAGCGATTGTAGGAATCCTTGGAGCATTTTGGGATTGACCAAGTGATTGTAGGAATCCTTGGAGCATTTTGGGTTGGGCTATGGCTCTCTTAGATATGGAATGGCCACAAATGACTGATGTTCAAGGGTTCTAGTTCCTTGATTCCATCAAGAGAGGCTAGTCGGTAAGTCTCGGGTCCTATTTTGCTATCAATTACATATGGACCTAACCAATTTGTCGTGAACTTGTCCCTTAGATGGGACGACAAACTAGAGTTCTGTTGGTTTTCTTTCAAGACCAAGTCACCAATCCGAAAGTCCCTCAGGTGAACTTTCATGTTGTAAGCTTTCTTAAGTCGCTCTTGATAGATACGTAAATGCTCGAGAGCATTAACGCGTCGTTCGTCAAGCAACGTAAGCTGGTCTAACCGGGCTTGCCATGTAGTGTCATCATCGATGAACTCTTGCATTGATATGCGCAGGGAAGGAATTTCCAACTCGAGAGGCATGACTGCCTCGGAGCCATACACCAATAAAAATGGAGTTGCCCCAATGGGTGTCCGAATGCTAGTGCGATAGGCCCACAGGGCAAGTGGGATCTGAATGTGCCAATCCTTATGACTGTCTACGATGGTCTTTTTGAGGATAGCAACTAGCATTTTGTTTGACGCCTCTGCTTGCCCATTTGCCTGTGGATAATAGGGTGTCAAAAAATTGTGCTGAATTTTGTACTTTGTGGTCAAAGCACGCACGTCTTTGTTCTTGAATGACGTCCCATTATCCGAGATTATTTTGGATGGAATACCAAAATGACATATGATGTTATGCAAAATGAACTCCGCAATGCGGGTTCCAGTCGTAGAGGTAAGCGGAACTGCTTCCACCCACTTGGTGAAATACTCTGTGGCCGTTATGATAAACGTGTGATGACTTGACGACGTAGGGGAGATCTTTCCGATTAGATCTAAGCCCCACTATGAAAATGGCCAAGCTGACTGGACTGTCTGCAAGGCCTAGGAAGGTACGTGCATCAAATTGGCATGATGTTGACACTTCACGCACTTCCTAACATATGTGCAACAATCTCACTCTAAATATGGCCAATAATAGCCCATGCAAAGAATGCACTTTACGATGGCCATACCACTGAAGTGGCCACCACACGTACCATCGTGCGCTTGGGCGATCGCCCAAGTGGACTCTTGCTGGTCCAAGCAACGAAGGAGGATTCCTTCGTAGCTACGATGGTACAAAATGTCTCCTAACAAGACATACTTGGCCGCTTTCTGCTTGAATGCTCATTTTGTGGCATGCGTCAATCCAAGCGGGAGGTTACCTAACTTGAGGTAGTCCCTTAAGGGTGAATACCAATCCTGCTGATCAGAAGCCTCGATGGTATGAACAACCAATCCCTCTTGAAGTTCATCCCTAGCAAATGCCGAGCGGGAAAGAACTTGTAAGAATAGCGTTGTGTTGCTATTAATGGGAGTAGGGGAGAACAAGGACCCCCAGTTGGCATGTTTCAGACGATCATGGATTCGAGAGAACTTATCCGAGGATGGTTCAATCTGGATCATGTGGATTCCTGGCGTCAAGTCAGAACTTGCACGGTCCATCATGGATTGCGATAGTGTTTTGACTTGGATGGTTGTCATATCACCGAAAGGTCTTGCGGGATTAGTGACCCCAAGGAGGCCATAGTGTCCGCAAAATGATTCGATGACCGAGGGAGTGCCTCGATGTCGTACCACTCAAGATTTGCCAGGAATTTGTCCACAAGGGCTTTGTAGGCCTACAGAACTGGGCATTTGCATTGGAATACCCCTTTGACTTGGTTGACAATTAACAGCGAATCACCAAAGATGTTCAGTCATTTGATGTTCATGGTGATTGTTGTCCGAAGACCTATGAGCAAGGCTTCATACTCTACATTATTGTTGGTGCATGGGAAATTTAATTTAAATGACAGAGGCATTGGAGCGCCCTGCGGTGTGAAGAATACTATTCCCATGCCACCACCTTGCTCACATTTAGAACCATCAAAAAATAGGGTTATGTCGGCCCGTGACTCAGGCTCATCAGAATCTGGCGATTCTGAGACATGGAAGACCCCATCATCGGGTAGTTCTATGACCAGAGGCTGATCGTCTTCGAGAGGAGCCTCTGCTAGTTGATCGGCTATGACCTATCCTTTGATGGATTTTTGTCCAATAAACTCTATGTCAAATTCCGTCAACAACATGATCCATTTCGTCGTGCGACTACTATGATAAGTATGACTCATCATGTACCGCAATGGATTCTCCTTAGACACAACATACGTAGTGTTGCTCAACATGTAGTGGCATAGCTTTTTGGTAGCGAACACCACTACCAAGCAGAGTTTCTCGACGTATGCATAGTTAAGTTCATAGCTGACTAGGGTGCGGCTAAGATAGTAAGTAGCCTATTCTTTGTGAAGTTCATTCTTCTGGGCTAGCATGGCGCCCAGTGCCACCTCAATAGCTGAGATGTATAAGTAGAATGACACTCCTGGTCTAGGTGGTGCCAATACTGGCGGTGAAGCCAAGTATCATTTGATGTCATCAAAGGCTGACTGGCACTCGTCATCCCCGTGAAATGCTACCCCCTTGTGCAATAATTTGTTCATGGGTCGGCACTTGTCAGATAGCTGCGCTATGAAGCGCTTGATTGACGCGACCTTTCCTTGCAGGCTTCTGAGCTGCTTAATGGTAGTTGGGGGAACCATTTCAAGGATTGCCTTGACTTTGTTTGGGTCCACTTCGATGCCTCGCTTGGAGACTATGAAACCCAAGAGTTTTCTAGATGTGACGCCAAATACGCACTTCTTGGGATTCAGTTTGACTTTATGTTCCATGAGGCGATCGAGGATCTTGCTTAGGTCATCGAGATGATCCGGGCACAAAAGAGACTTGGCCAACAAATCATCCATGTAATCTTCCAAAGTTTTATGCATGTAATCATGGAAGATGTACGTCATGGCACGTTGGTAGGTGGCGCCAAGCATTTTTAAGGCCAAAAGGCATGACCTTATAACAAAATGTCCCCCAAGGCATTGTGAACGCCATTTTTAGCTGGTCCTCGGGATTGATACGAATCTGATTGTATCCCGAGAAACCATCCATGAGGGATAGCATTTCGTGGCCCGTTGTAGCGTCTACCAATGCGTCGATGCTTGGCAAGGGGAAATCATCCTTAGGACTCGCTTTGTTTAGATCTCAAAAATTAGTGCATATGCGAATCCTCCCGTCGAGCTTTTTGACGGGCACCATGTTGGACAGCCATGGCGGATAATCCACGCAGATGACAAACTATGCATCCAACAGCTTTTGCAATTCATCTTTGACCATCAAGGCCACTGTTGGGTGCATCTTACGTAGTTTTTGCTTAACTGGCTTGACTGTCGGATCAAGCGTTAGATTATGCGTGACTAGCTACGGATCTAGCCCCGGCATGTCTCTGTATGACCATGCAAAAACCTCCTTCTTCTCTTTGAGAAGGGTAATGTAGTCGGCTTGCTCTTCGAGGGATAAGCTTACCCCCAGCTTGATGATCTATGGATTTATTGGATCTGAGCCGATGTCTACGTCAGTCGTCTCCTCGACCGACATGTGGGATCCGTCCTCCAACTGATGTGGAGTTGGGATCAAATGGATATCATTTACTGAGTTTAAATCTACGTTGGGAACCTCGGGTTCCTCTTCAGCATGAAAGATATCCTGAGTTGTCCCTAGGGGTAAAATGAAGCATTTCACCGAAAGGCCAATACTCTGATGGGGATGGAGGCGAATTGACGCGATCCCAGTCGATGGCATCTATGTCTAGATGCAAGGACCATGCTGGATCGGCCGGATTGTGGATGGGGGCGGTTAAGTCAATGGAGATCATGTTGATGAAATGATTTTGGTCTCCATTACCATGGGTGTGATGACTCGAACATTCTGGATGTTCTCTGTGCTCCGGATCTGGCTCTAGAGGTATTGGCACGAATGGATCGGCCCTATGTGTGGATAAGAGGACAGGGTCTGCCCTCGGCACTGATGGCACTATAGGGTCTCTGGGTGGAAGGTATGCTTCGTATGCCCAGAGTAGCGGATCCAACACTTGGTCCCACCATGCTGGGTCTACGTACCACTCATGCCCAAGCCTTATGCCCATCTGTTCAAATGTGTCGTTAATCTCCAAGGGGTATGGTTGCGGTCTCTACCGCATGTGATTAAGATATGTCATTTCTGTTTCATCTTCGTAATCACTATCGGAGATCCAAAAGCCCTCGTTGGCTCCGACAACTGTTTGAGGCATTACAGGCTCATCCTGCTCGAGCAAATTAATCTGGCCCCATTGTGGTTGTTCCACTCTCCGTGGGGGGCCTGATTCTCTTGACGCGGCACTGGCTCGCCTGGAGCCTCTAGAGGGAACATTGCCAAGAGGCTCTCTTGACAGTCATTCATGGGGATCACTTGTGAGTGATCACTATCGGATTCGAAGGGATCATATGATGCTGGTTCATATTCTGATTCATCCTCCGAAGATCCCTCTTGACACTATTTATACCTTCCTTGAAAGTGAGTCCCCAAACTTTCACCTCTCTCTAGCAAAGGAGAAGGGTTATTGAGGCTAACAAGGGTGGTTGTTGACCATGGGAGGTAATCGCCCAATGTATACATTGTGTTTGGGTTGGCATAAGGATCTGATGCCAATCCACCCTTGTTGCCTATCCCTAGGCCTTGCATGTTTTCCACCAAGATGTCCAAGGGCAGGGGGTGGTTGAACCCTACTCCCGACTTGTCATAAGGCATTTGGTATCTTGGCTGGCAAAGGACACGCACTCCTTGCTCATACCTACCTAGCCCGTATCCATGCCAATTGCATTGGCCAAGATATCTTAGAGCAAAGTCCGGGTTAGACAGATAGTTGACATCTTCTGCAAAAGGCTCTTCATCTTCGTCCTCTTGCATGCTTGGCTCAATACCATGATCAAGGCCCCCATACACAAAATTTGTCTGGTTTGGCGGGTAGCCTAAAGGAACAATTGTACCGATGGGGAGGCGAGGTCTCCCCATGTCTTGCATGGACTCTAGCGTGGTCGTTGCTACAACATTCCGCACCAGATACTCCCCCAGGCCCGTATTGGCCATTTCAACAGTAATTGTTGGCGATTGAGAGGGAGGGAATGGAAGCTCTTCTTGAGTCCACTCCATGTTGGGTGAACTAGGAGCCTCAACTTCCATTGTGCTAGGCATCTCTTCGGTAGAGATGGTTGATACTGTTGGCAGTGCCTCTTCTAGGGGTTGAGCCTCTTCCAGGGTTTGCTTCCCTTTGTCCTTCTGTTTAGCCATGATAGGTGGCGTTGTTGGTGAAGGACCGGATGATGAAGATGTACTTGGCTGGGGTTTTGATGGATTTATCACCAGTGGTGCTTGCGACATCGGACCCTGTCTAGATGGATTTAACTGAAAATCCAAGTGCATCGATGGGAGGGTCGATTGCGGCATCAGCTGCATCGCATTGCAATATTTGAAGGGTTCTAAGTCCGTCGGGACTACATGTACTTCCCCTTCAAATGTATACTTCAAACACTGATGAGCTATCGAAGGGACACACTTCATGTCCCTGATCCATGGCCGCCCTAGCAAGATGTTGTAAGCCATCTCGCCTTCCAAAATGTGGCACAATGTAGGTATCATCTTTTGTCCTACTTGAATGGGTAGGACAATTGTGCCAACTATCGAGCATATCGCATCATTGAATGCTCGTAGTGTATATGTGGAAGCCATGATGTGAGAGGTTGGCAACTTTAGATGTTTCAATGCTGCTGTGGTAATGATGTTACTGGATGAACCAGTGTCTACCAACACCCTCTTATACGGGATCCCGTTGACCCACGCGATAACGTGCAGGGGTGGATCTGCCATGTCATCAGACACTGATTTAACTTCATCCTCTCGAAAGGTGATGACTGGCTCCGTGCATCGTTTGACATGTCCCACGAAGTTGTTGAAGGAATTCGCTTCGTGGGGCTGCAACTCGATGGCTTTCAAAATTTCCATGAGAGCCTCCCGATGGGGCGTTGATTGTTGTATAAGCTCGTATATGGAGAGCCTAGCCGACGTGGTCCTCAAAATCTGCATGAGTTTGGTCCGAATCGTGGCCGTGGGTCTAGGCGGAGGTAGTTGCATAGGGTGTTGTTGAGGTTGTGACATTGATGGAACCTCTCTTGTGGCTGCCACGGGGGCAACTCCTGGGTATTTCTTGTTCCTAGTCACTATGCTTATCATTCCTACATACCCTTGCATGGGGCAATTTTGTTGCACCTCATTGACTTGAAGGGGTTTTGCCTGTGCCTCATGGGTGGGCAAGGGGTCTTTGAAAACTCCCATCTATTGGTTATTTGGCGCTACGGGGTTGTCTACCGCCAATGTCTTATTGTCAATCAGGTCTTGTATCAATCCTTTGAACTTCCAACATGCATTCAGGTCATGTCCCCTCCGCCTGTGGAACCTACAATACAAGTCCTCCCGGTATCCTTTAGGCTTGGGAGCATTAGGATCTATGGTTTGAATCTCTGGAAGGTTGATCAAGTTTGCCATTGACAAGCGGTCAAATAGGGAGTCCCTAGACTCCGTATAGGGTGTGTACTGTCGCCTAGGGTGACGCTGCTGATTTTGCTCCTGCTTCTAATTTTCTCTTTCATAATTATTAGGAGGCACTGCCTGATAGTTAGCCTTTTGAGGCTGTATTTCTTGTGTAGGCTTAGGGACATTTATGGCAACTTGGTTTACCGTAGTGGGTTTTTGTTGCGTAGTCCCTATTTTTATGTTCTTGTTCCATTCTTTCTTCTTAGGTTTGGCAATCTCGCCATCCTGTATCTTGATCTCTTCGATGATTCTGGCTTGCGCCAGAGCTTCCTCTAAGGTGGCATATTGTTGCAGCTGCAATAGCACAGAGATCGATCTCAAACAACTTCGTGAGAACATTTGTGTAAGGTCGGACATAGGAGGGAGGTAGGGTAGCTTGGAAAGCAGAGTCCTCCACCGATTCCCGTAGGCCGCCATGGTCTCTTCCTCATACTACCTGAGGCTGGCCAGGTCACTTAGTGACGCCTTCTTCTTGGTGTTGAAGGCGAAGCATTCGAGGAACGCATCCACTAACTGATCCAAGTTACAGATGTTGTGCTTCGACAACTGAGTGAACCAATCCGAGGCAGGGCCCATGAATGTGGTTATAAATGTCCTTAGCAACAATGCATCATTGTCCTGAATGCCAAAACATTGGCTCAGGAATCTGGTCACATGCTCTTGGGCATCCTCTTCACCCTTAAATATTGCCAACTGGGGCAGCTTAAAGTGTTCGGGGTAAGGGGGTGCAAGCACTGACGGATGCACAGGATGACTGCGGAGTTGGCGTAACATGGGCTTTTGGGGCCCAGAAGCTTTGGTTTCCATAGACTCCAAACGCTCTAGCAACGCTTTGTATGCATCGGAAGATTTAATCTCTTCCTCTTTAGTTTGCTCCCGTTGTAGGTTGTGGGAGACTTGAGGCCTATGGGGGGGTGGCCGGATAGCAACCCCTCCACCTTGGTAGGGCATTTCGGCCCGTTCTGCTTCTTGTTCATACTCCTCGTAAGCTTCCTGAGGAGTCTCTGGACGAGACCTATGACCCTGGGTGGGTCCCCGTGGAGGGTACCCATCGTTGTTTCGGGGAGTGGCCTCCCTCTCAGGTCTAGGGGGTCTCGGAGGCAACACTTGATAAGGTCACGGGGACCTATCTCGCACCAAGGGATTATGCCTCTCATATGGTTCCGCTCTTTGGGTGCGAGGGGTTGGAACCCTCTCAGGCCCTGGGTTATGAAGTAGCTCATCTGTTTGGCGCTGAATGCGCTCCTTACTAAGGCGGTATAGACGCTCTAGCTGCTGCTGATCTTGCTCAAGCCGCGTGATCTGGGCTTGGCGGGTGGCATGTCTGGCGACTGCCAGGTCAATTTGTTCCACCATCTTGAGCCTAGGAGGCCTGGATGCCTCTCCTATACATTTACCTCGGTCGTGATGATTCGAGATCTCAATGGGTCGCTTCCCTCTGTCGAGGTTGGCGGCATTTACCCGAGGCTCTGGCCTCAGTGGGTGACCATGGTACATAGCGGGTGCGGAAGCGCATGGTTCCCACATTGTATATTGCTCTGGAGGAAGGTAGGGATCTTCCTCATTTTCCCTTTCATAGGTGTGAAAGGGGTGGGCAGAGTTAGCTCGCCCTGCTTGAAGAGCCCTACGCTCTAGGGTTTGTCTATTGGTTCTAACAGTGATGGGGGGCAAAGGAGGGATGCCATAGTCATGTGGCCTCTCCTCATGGACACTATGCCGCTCTAGCGCTTCATCGCACCGTGGCCACTCATATCGAGCTTCTAAGGGAGCTTTCTTGTCTATGTTGAGTGCCACGTGTAAGGATTCTTCCTAAAAGGGGCTATGATGAACGGGCGTGTCCCCCAAAGGGGTGTCCCTATAGTTCCATCTTGACATGGAATGATGCAGACTCTCTTGTGGGTCAGGCCGCCAAGGCGGTATGACCAAGTCCTTAGTGCTATAGCGGAGGTGACTTGTCCCCCCTTGTACACTTTCCGTAGCTTCTGCCCTTGATTGGGCTTGGCTACGGGTGTACACCATGGTGTTGTTCTTCTACAAGCTAAGTAGATTTTTATCTCTTTTATGATTTTTTATGCTACACTAAACAGAAAAGAACACACACATACACAAACAGTGATTATCTCGTTTAAATATTGAGAGTGTGTCCTAAACCTGGTTTAGTGTGTTTTGGTTTTTGTTTGTTTTGTTTTTTTTTTTTGTTTTTGAAGGTTTTTGTAAAGAACGTTTAAATGCAAGATGAGGGCTCTTATGACTCCCAAAATTGGTCGCCCCTTCGATATACCATTGCCAGGCCGATATACCAACCTCTCTATATACCCGCCCTTACGTGAGGGAAACTATAGGTACGTGAGAGCAGATGGTACGTGGAACATAGGCGGTACGGAAGGGGAATCACCCTGTTTATGACACCTACCATAGAAGACTTATCCTCGTGCATTGGGAATCACCCCAGCTACACTCGGTCAGCTTTCGTCAGGATTTACGTCTAGCAACAGTAGCGATCGGGGTTTATGAATGCAAAATTCAAGCCAAGGTGGTGATGAAATCCACCGTTGGTCTTGATCAAGGGCCAGGGTTTTACGACCAGCTCCTTGGTGTTTAATTTTCCACGTGGTGTGTGGGGTTCTTTTTATTTTGCATGGAACAAAATAAACATGCAACAAAACTTTTCCTAAGCACGCAAAAAGAAACCAGGAAAAACAAAAAACTGAAGACAAAAAATGACAGGAAAAGTGCAGAATTCTTACCTCTTCTCTGCCCGAATCTGTCGGTCCCGAGTTTCTGCCCGAAAACTTCATAGACTGGAATTCATCCTGGGGGGGACGAATTATAGAACAGAATTCGTCACAGGGTGGGGCGCATTCCCATTCGTCCCTGGGTGAGACGAATTACAGCTCTGTATTCGCCCTCTGATGGAACGAACAACAGTCAACGTATGAAAGCACGGTACCTGCAAGAAAAAAACAACCAAGTTTGGATCAGATATCTGATCTTAAAAATAGAGGACAAGGTCCCACCGTGATCGCCACTGAAAGCACGAGGATACGGAAGCAAAAAGGAAAGCGAAGATGCGATGCAAATTAAACTTAGACTTAACGCTAATTCCTAGGAATTTGAAATGCATGAAATGGAGAAAGCATGAATTGAAACCCAAATGAAATAACAGCCCTTCTATTTTATTGATGTATTTCACAACTCGGTTACAATTCGCATCCTCCCTTTTAGGGGCGAGGAGCGTTAAATCCATCTCTTGGTTACATCCATGGATAGCCTTTCCTTCTTCCGCGTGCCCACATGTAAAATGGGTGGACCAAACGTCACCGCCACTTGCATTGATGAGTCTTGACTCCTCGCTGCTCCTCCGATGTCTGAACCCTACGTTCAAAGGAACAAGAAACGGTCAGTAGCACCTGCGGATAAAACAAAGCATGCAATCCCCAAGCCTAGGATAAGTGAATGAGAAAATTGAATTAAACTATGACTAAAATAGGTCCAAATGCTCTAAAATTTTGACAGGGGCATCAAGATACCACCAGGAAGGTCCTGCAAAAATAATAGTCAGGAAATTCCTCGCCGATTTGAATTCGCTCCGGGGCGGGACGAATTCACCTACAACAAAATGCCGAAAAGGTACTATCCCAATGTCCTACCTAGGAAGCTCCAAAAGACCTACAAACTTGGGGTTAGCTAATTGGGGGAATTTTGGGAAGACCCAGATGGTCATATTTTCCCAATTTGGCCTCCATCAATGGGAATTTGATGATGCTACCTATAGGTTAGTGGAAGCGAGCAATGCTAGAAATATGATCAAAATTGTTCAAAACAAGACGAAATTCAAATGACAACCTATCTAAGCATCATAGAATTGAATGCAAAAATGAAAGAAAGCAAATCTACCATGGAATTCCCATCGCTCCGAAAGGGGGCGATTAGGATTGTGGCAGTGTGGGAGGGGGCGCCCATGGGGCAGGCCGCCCATCGTTTGAGGCTTGATTTCGGCACCAATCCACTTGGGATGGGTCCAAAACCTCTTGTGTGGTATTGTCAAAAAATTTGGTGGGATATTGTGGCCAAATGTTAGGTTTTGGGTCCAATATTCGTCCTCCCAATAGTCACCCAATGACCTCCCCTCTAAAGGAAATCAAGGATGTGGAAGGTGCAAATCCAAAAGGTGTGAGGTATGACAATAAAATGATAGCACTTCGTTGCTCTAAAATGCTACTCTTCTCCCTATTTTGGGGTGAGGAAACTCACCAATTTATAGACCTGGAGGTCTCTTGAAATGGGCATGCAGAGGCGCCACTTGGCAATCATGCCTTCCCAAGGGGAAGGAGATTCCTCCCTGAATAGGGACTTCATGACTGCCCTTGTAACAGCCTCTAACGCTCGAAAATGCTCACCCACACTCCCCTGCGATGAAGGAAGCGTTAAGTGGCGGATCTGAGCTGCCATTTGTCAAGATTTGACTTTTTGCCCGTCAAACCTGAAATTCGCCCCACCCTGGAGCGAATCTAGAATTCGTCCCGGGGTGGGGCGGATCCTAGTTTGAATCCGTCCCGGGGTGGAACGGATATTGAGCAAAGTGCCTGAAGGTGCCAAATTGATCTTTGACCTTCCAAAACTATTGTGAGAGTGGTTAGGACCACTGTTTAACCTCTAGGGGCTGCCCTTGGGGCTGTGTGTGTCAATGCGATCAGTGTTTGCAGTCACATAATCGGATTGGTGTTGTTTTGGTGTCTACAGAAGGAACAAAATTCTTGAGTGAAATTCTAAAGTTAAATCCTCAAAAAATCAAATTAAATCAGTATCAAATCCCTTGCTCAAGAAAAAAAACTGTGATTTTCATCACTATACAAAATAAACAGTGATTTGTGTCACTATATATGAGCAAGTATCCCAATAAATTGAAGAAAATAAGGGGGTGATCTTGAATCCCTGGAATGATCAATGCTTTAAAGCCATAGAGTGAGCCTCAATCTTAGCAATGGGTTGAAAGAGTCTCGCTTGTCATAGATTGAGCCTCTAGTACGGCGCTGCCTCCTTATTTGTTTTATGCTTTTGAATTGCCATACCCAAAATTTATTGTTCTATGGAAAGTCTTTTGTTCAAGTTGTATGCCATGAATAGGTGGAAATTTACTCACCTATGTGTGTGTTTAAAGCATTCTTTGGGTAATTCTTTATGATATTGCCATAAATCACCTACGTCAATAGTAGCTTGTGTGGCCATTGCAGTTGGAAACTCTATAGTTAGTGAAATGCATGTTTAAGGAAAATAACTTTTGCTTGCTTATATGTATGCATTATGGAAATGAAGGCAAAAGCTTAACATACATTTATTCTTGTGCATTTATCGTAGTATGCATTGCATTTAGCATAGAGCCATATGATCCCTACATGAAAGTCTTCTTCACCGTACATGATGGCGAAAGAGGAAGACATTAGTGGTGCATGTGTTATAGCCAACTATCTTCTAGGTAAATGAAAGAAGCCCTTGTTCAATTCCTCTTCCATGCTACAGGATTGAATGCTAGTAATTTTAATACATCTATAGTGCTAGGTATCCGAGTCGTTGTGGATAAAGGTTTTTAGTGGCAATGTGTTTGTTGTCAAAAAGGAAAATATTCTTTAGCTTCATCTGAATATATCGTGTATTTTACCTATATTGTAAAACATTAATTATCTCAGTAAAGGAGAGTTTTATTATTATTTGTCTATGTAGACAAAGAGAGGCATGCCTAATATGTACGATAGTGATAGATTAATCAAGAGCTTGAAATGAAACGCTACATAGTGTTCTTCTATCAATATGAAATGTTATTGCTTTATATGGTGATAATAATCCAAATGTTAGTATAAGTCATGAAGACACCCATAACCACATCTTCTGGTAAAGTATATTTATTAAATTGAAGGTGTGTTGTTTGTTTCTTTTATTCTAAAAATAGCTAAAGTATAATGGAAGGTATAAACGTATCAAATAATGTATAACTATTACTAGTTGTAGCTCTAAAATTTTCGCACTCCTTTCCTTCAGGCTAATGGATCCGCGCCTCGAAGGGGAATGGGAGAATAGTAGGTCTACACCTCAAAGAGAGACACTTGAGTTTGTGTCTTCTTTGATGATTTTTCGATGAATTATTTAGGGTTCACCAAGAAAAATTTCTTGGCAGTTTCCATGCCTAGGTTTGAAGTTTGTTTGATTTGTTTTTTTTAAGTTCTCACAATCACCTAGTTTTGGCCAATGCAACTAATCTATGCTAAATGCAATTCAATTTCAGTGAATACAACAAACAGTAATAAATAGAAGGTAATCTAATGCAAATGCTTAATTTTGGAGGAATTTGATACTCTTACTCGGTCTGGAAGTCTGATGAAGAATCTATTTCTTGTTGCAGGCAGGATCATATGTTGTAGGGTCAAAATCGTACGTAGGATCTGTGATCGTACCGTCGATCAACGATCGATAGATCCGATCACAATAAAGACCTACAGTTTCATAAGTACAGTTCAAAAACAGAAAAAGATAATATGCTACAAACTTTATTAGACAAAAATTAGATCATACATGACTCATTGAATGCGGTAATAAAAGGAATTAACATGTATACGCCTTGAACTATGTGAAGTATGCGATTGAATACGAATTGGTGAACTCCAAGAATGATGATATGAAAATATTGTTCTATATGAGATAACAAATGATAAATGTGATGTAAAAATACAAATTTGAAGCTATAGGAATGCAAACTAGAGCTTGGAGTTGCTCCCAAGTGATCTACAGGTGAGATCGTAACTACAAAGCAAGATCAAATGTAGATAGAACGAGATCGTATCTACGATTTGTGATTGTATACTCGTGCACCTATGATCGTACTCCTGATCTTGCAAAAAAACAACAAAATAACAAGGGCTAATGCAGAAATTAAGTGACTAAAATGTGGAAATTGGTCGATGAGGTAGGAAGAATATGAGGGAGGGAATGCCTAATTAAATAGGCTAAACCAGTAGGTGAAATTTGGCTAAAAATAAAATGGGTTGTAACTTCTTCCAAGCTGGGACTGATCGGCCGATCCGATCCCATAACCGCCATATAGTTGGATAGGTAAGGACAAAAAGCGTTATAACTTGTTTGTCGTGTTACTTAACTGAGCTTTTTCTATTTTTGGACTAGATTGTACGTACAATATTGTACTTAAATACCGATCAGATAGTGTACGTACGATCTCGTACACTTTAGAGATCGTACTTATGATCTTGCACACTTTAGATCCGACCAGAGATCGTACTTACGATCTCGTCAGGAGGTTAGACATGTACATAGTTTTTTTACAGTTAAGGGGTCAAATGGTATTAAAATTGGACATATAATATATCGTTGGAAAGCTCTTTTCGAGCCCTATTCAATGGTATAAAATTTGATAAGAATTGAGATGATTTGGTAGGGTATAAATTCTCTTGAAGATGAACTTAGTTTTTTAAGAGGGAAAACTTATCTTTAATGGGTCAATTTTTCTTGTCTACACTAGTGTGTATTGAGATAGGCTTAGTATATGGACATGGATACTTACCACTGAAGCCTGTAACAT
This sequence comes from Wollemia nobilis, assembly GCA_028583015.1. Lineage (NCBI taxonomy): Eukaryota > Viridiplantae > Streptophyta > Pinopsida > Araucariales > Araucariaceae > Wollemia > Wollemia nobilis. Next base: position 66,804 of record JAQPPZ010006489.1, on the reverse strand, counting down.
AAAATGAAATAAGCATAAACATATCAACATTGCTAAAATGAGATATGAAGATAATAGGTAACCTAAGTCTAATTTATGGTCCTTAGGACCAATGGATGTCTTCTAAGCAATTTGGGAATGTTAGACGTAATCTTTGTAAAACATCTTGATGTTACTATTACCAGAGTTTTATTGGACCATGGAAAAAATTTAAAGTTAATTGTATTATATAGATTAAACTAATAGTTTATATTTTTTAATTTCAAGTAAGGTTCTTAAGGCACACTTTTCCGTGTTGCCCAATTGTAAGCAGTATTATCTTCAAATTTATTAAAAGATGCTTACAATGAAATTTGAATATCATTCTTCTAAAACTTTGTTGTAAACTTCTTATGACTTAAGTGTTGTCAGTAATGAGGCATTGGGAAGAACAAACATAGGTTGTTAAATTAGGGAATACCTTTGCTTGTATTATGGAATTTGACTTGTATTTAGAGAGCATTAAAATTTTAAATGGTTTACCGAGAATACTAAATTGATAAGCCTATTATCGAAAGTGGATGCATAGGAATTAATAGTAAGTAAAAAGAACTTACTCTCAAACGAAAATAGATTTATGCTCTCATAGATAAAGTAATATGGAATAATCTTTAGGGTACCCTCCTTTACATCAAGGTGAATGTGAAATAAATAATTAACTGATAGTACTTAAAGTATAGGAAACCTCCTTAAAATCAATCTAAATGTTTATAAATTTACGTGCCTCATAAGCAAAGACTTACCTTTTTAAAATATTAATATAAATAATTGCATTCATCGAAGATAATTATTAAGTAATAATCTAAACATATCTTCATGACTCTTTTATTAAATTAAGTCAATGGCTCAAACAAAACCCTTAAATATGTTTCTTATTTATGTAGGTATTCAACAATATCTTGTAGGAAAGATATTTAAATTAAGTTTTAGCTATTACTTGGTAATAGTGAACAACATGGCTCCATATATTATATTTCATTGTGTGTAGTGATAAAGGGGTAATTTTATGTAAAATAATAAATAAATACAACAACATATAAGTATAAGGTAAAGAAGATAAGGAACTCTATTTGTTTAGGTTAGACAAATATATGTCTAGAACCTTCCTGCAAAACCCTAAATCGTAAACCCTTAATCGGGAAGGAATGATTAATCAGATACACCCAATACTGTCACGATGCGAGTAAGCATTCAAAGTGATTTGGGAATGATTTTTTTCTAGCATATTAGGTTGGAACAAGTGACCTTTTCAGAACTGATACCGAGGAGCAGTATGGGACATCACCTTGTAGTCTAGGAAGTAGAGTGATAAGTCCTTGTTTTATTTATGACTAAGAAGGGACTAGTATGACCAAATACTAGCCTAATCCATGATGATTGGTATGAGATAATCGATCGTGAAGTTATAAGTAGCCATGTGTACTAAGATTAGTGTGAGGTTAATTACATGACCCTAGCTGACTCTAGGTGAGTGGATAATCAGCTAGGCACTGGGCATATGCACGTTAATCCCTTGCATCCTTTGTTTTAAACAAGCTGACTAGTTAGGTCAAGGTTCATCATGTTAAGGGATGGAAGAGTATACATCCACCCTCTAGGTGTTATGTACCCTAGAGGATAATCCTAGTTGTGGTTCTACACTCATGCCAAAACAAGAGGACAATAAATGAGAAGATAACTCCACAAAATGACACTCTCTACAGGATTTGGCCAATCTCATCCACTTGGGAAATCATCTGCATCGATTCTTAAAACTAAACGTGGTTGAATATACCTTATACTTAAATGTGATCTTGGTTTGGGTGATAGTTAAACTAGTTATATTGAAAATTTAACCATAGGGTGAACCATGTTGTAAGTTAAAAAAAAACAATTATTACTATTGAGTTAGAATGAATGGTACAACCAAGTGAGTAGACATGGGTTTTTACATGTGGTATCAGAGAAAAAAAGATCCTTATGTTGTAGGACTATATATTATCCTTTATAAATCTAAATAAAACAATTAACATAGTTCTTTTGCCAAAAAGTCTAATGGTGCAATTATTGCAGGTGGATATTCAAGGAATACCACGACAACTGGGCAGGAAGAATCCATGGTTAGACCCCAGAAAGGACCTCGAACTGGAGCTAGAAAAGAGGGTAAGGTTATGCATAGCGATATTTATCGCCAAATTGGCTAAAATTAGGATTTTCAAAATCTAGAATTGGCTAATATTTGGGACCCTTGACCAGGGTCCACCAGCCAAAACTTTCTATGTGCAATTTTTTTTAGGTCGATTCGCCCCAATTTTATAATAATTTTACCATTTTAAGTTTAAATTTCCAATATTACCCTTAATAATAGTGAACCTTCTACATGTGTTTGGACACTATTCGCCTAGATTTTGAAACTGATTTGCCAAATTTTTATAAATATTTTTGGGTTTGTCCTTTACGCATAACCCTAAAAAGGGGTCCTCAAAGGGAAATACGAATGAAACAACTTAGTAAACCTCCAACAAATGAATCTAACCGGGAGGATGGAAGTTTGAAAAAAGTAGTTCAATTGTTACAAACACACATGGAATAGTATAAAGAGGAAATGGAATATCAAAAAGCTCACATGGCCTAACAACATGAATTAATAGTCCAACAATAGAAATTGATAGAGGACTTAACCAGGGGTAGGGAACCTGAAGTCAGGCAGGAGGAAGTGCCTAACGACACTACAAGGACTAGTAGGGCTAAAGTAGAAGTTGAATTAGCCAAAGATTTGAAGAAGGTTGAGATTTTAAAATTTGATGGTAGGGGTGATGGAGATGCTGCGAAAAACTGGTTGAGTGAAGTAGAAACCTATTTCTCGTTGAAACCCTTGTCATCAAAATCTAAAACTGTATGGGTCGTCTTGCATTTAGTAGGATTAGTTCTATACTGGTGGAAGACCTACAAGAAAGAAAAAGGTATTGAAGTTGGGAACCTCAAATGGGAAAAATTTGTAAAAGAATATAGGAAGAGATTTCTAACTAGACAATACTATATAGAAAATTTTGTTGAGTTCTCCACTCTACAAGAGGAGACAATGAATGTTCGAGCATATCACCAAAGGTTCATCCAACTACTGAAGTATGCACCCCAGTATGAGAACAATAAAGAAATGAAGATGGTAACAGGAATAGTAGAGCTCCTCCAAATGGTTGTTATGTTTGTAGAGGTCCCCACTTTGCAAACAAATGTCCTGAGAGAGCAAATTGTAAGAGGGCACTAGAGGAAACTACCCATCGAATATTTACAGCAACAAGAAGTCCTATACTTGATGGGCAAGTTATTCCTTTTATGTTGAATGGTTAAATTTATGATAGAAAAGTGTGCATTTTAATTGATAGTGGAGCTACTTGCAGTTTTATTTCCACTAATTTAGTGAGGGACATACCTAAAAAGCCTGGATTTTTGAAGAATGGTTGGAAGGTAGAGTATGGGTCAAGACAGACCTATCTAGTTAACCAATATTTATTTGATCCTTACATCACCTTGCCCCAAGCTAGAACCAGTTGACACTTGTATGTGGCTCCTCTGCATAACTTTGACATCATTCTTGATGTAGATTGGTTGAAATCCCATAAAACCCTCCTAAATTTTGAAGATAGATGGATAGAGTTCACAGATGAGTCTAATCAAAGAGTTAGAATTCAATGTGATCATGGTTCTGTTAAACCACACTTATTGATAGCTATGCAAGTGAAGAAGGCAATAAGGAAGAGAGGAATTATATATGTAGTCAAGATGAACAATAAGGAAGAAATAAAAGCTGACTCAGATCTCTTCCAAAAGTACCCTATCTTGAGTGAATTTAAGGATGTTTTTTCCTGAACATATACCATGTCTACCTCCCCAACAAGAATTTGATTTCTCAATAGAACTTTTGACTGGAGTTGTGTCAATTGTTAGGGCACCATATAGGATGACCCCTATTGAGTTACACGAGCTCAAGATCCAACTTCAGGATCTGTTAGAGAAGGAGCTTAATAAGCCCAGGGTGTCACCTTGAGGTGCTCATGTTTTGTTTGTTAAGAAGAAATATGGATCTTTAAGGTTGTGCATAGACTACCGAATGCTCAACAAGGTTACCATCAAGAATAGATATTCATTGCCAAGGATAGATGATCATTTCGATCAATTGAAAGGAGCTACTATCTTCTCGAAAATTGATCTCATATCGAGTTATCATTAGCTGAGAATTCAAGAAGAAGACACACATAAGACTATTTTTAGAATAAGGTAAGGATACTATGAGTTCATCATCCTACCTTTTGGTATGACTAATGCCCTAGCTGCATTTATGAACCTTACGAAAAATGTTTTTTAAGAGAAACTAGATCATTTTGTGCTTGTATTCCTCGATGACATACTAATCTATTCATGGAAAAAGGAAGAGCATGATCAACATATGAGAATTGTACATGAGATACTTAGGAGAAATAAGTTATACGAGAAGTTGTCAAAATGTAAATTTTATACTCCTCAGGTGTAATATTTGGGGTACATAGTCTCTATTGAAGGGATTTTTGTCGATCCTAATAAAATTGAATTTATTGTTGACTAGACTGCACCCACTAACATGATTGAGATTCATAGTTTTATGGGATTTCCAGGCTATTATAGATGTTTTATCAGAGGTTTATCAAAAATTGCTCAATATATCACTAATGTTCAAAGAAAAAGAAAGACTTTTAAGTGGACAAATCAGTGTGAGGAATCCTTCCAAACTCTGAAGGAGAGGTTAATGATTGCTTCAATTCTCCAGTTATCTGATCCTTCCAAGAAATTCACAGTATGCACTGATGCATCTATTGAGAGATTAGGAGGAGTCCTTATTTAAGATGAAGTTGTCATTACCTTCAAATCGTGATAACTTAAAAGATATGAGGTGAACTATGTCACTCATGACCTAGATTTGGCAATTGTCATGCATGCTCTTAAGATTTGGAGGCATTACTTGCTTGGAAAACCCTTCAAACTCAAATAGACCATCAGAGTTTAAAGTACATCTTTACTCAACCCTTACTGAATGCTAGACAACGTTGGTGGATGGAGTTTCTAGAAGAGTATGATTTTGGCATCGAATATATCAAGGGTAAGGAAAATAAGATAGCATATGCCTTGAGCAAGAGAGAGCATATCATTGCAATGACACAATGTCATTATGATCTGGTGGATCAAGTTAAGGAAATGTAACAAAAGGATGATTTTTGCAATAAATATCAAGCTTAGATTGAGCAAGAACCTAAAAGAGATACAGGTTTTGCACATAGAAATAATTTATTGTACTTCAAAAATAGATTAGTTGTTTCGAATCTGGATGGACTAAGAGAAACTATCCTAAAGGAGGCACATAATACTCCTTAGTTGTTTTGAATATGTGAGAGAATTTGAGGAAGGCCTTTTACTGGCTAGGAATGAAGAAAGATATTAATGATTTTGTGGCTAGGTGTTTGGAGTGTCAAAAATTCAAAGCAAAATATTTACATCCAACAAGTCGTTTGTACCCTCATGACATTCCTACACATAAGTGGCAGGTTGTGTCGATGGACTTTGTGGTTGGATTACCTAAGACTAGATTTAGGCATGATGTAATACTGGCTGTAGTAGATAAATTAACCAAGGTCGCAGATTTTATACCTAAGAATGTATAGGATGATGCAATTGCCATAGCAAGTAAGTTTTCCATGGAGATAGTGCGACTACGTAAGTTTCCAGAAATTATAATCTTAGACAGGAATTCCCACTTTACTTCAAAATTTTGGCAAGCTCTACATAAAACATTGGGTACCAAACTTAATATAGGTTCTGCTTATCACCCTGAGATAGATGTATAGATTAAAAGGGTAAATCAAGTCCTAGAAGATATGTTGATAATGTATTGTATGGACCAATACATAAAATAGGAATATTATTTGTACCTAGTTGAATTTACTTACAATAACAACTATCATGCTTAACTAGGTATGGGGCTATTTGAAGCTCTATATGGGGGAAGGTGTAGGACTCCTTTATCTTGGAACAATCAGAAGGATCAAGTAGTGATCGGGCTGAAAATTGTTAAAGAAATACAAGAAGTAAAATGAATTCATGAAAAGCTTAAGGGGGTTGCGGATCACCAAAAGAGTTATGCGGACCTCAAAAGAATACCAAGGAAATTTTTTGTGGGTGACAGAGTGTTATTAAGGGTGAAACCTACAAAGATTTCAATTAAATTCTCCAAACTTGACCCTAAATTTATGGGTCCATTTGAAATTACAGGTAAAATAAGTCTTGTTGCCTACAAACTTGCTCTGCCACCTAGTTTATCAAAAATCCATGATGTCTTCCATGTGTCCCTCCTTAGGAAATACATTGACGACCCTAATCATATTTGGGATGTTTCTAATTTGCAAATGTCAAATCCCCTATGAATTGAAGTATGTCCAGTCAGAATACTTGGTTTCAGGACCAAGAGCTTGAGGAGGAGAAACATTGATCAATGTCAGGTCCAATGGGACCACTACTCAAACTGAAATGCCACATGGAAGAATGTGATTGATCTGAAGCAATAGTTTCCTTTCATGTTTGAGTGAACATGAATATTTTAAATTATTACTTGGATTTATGGATGTATATGCCAGTATGTTTGGATGTATATCTGGAATACTAAGTAGAGTTGTTTTTTAATATGTTTTGGCTAATGTATAGATATATGTTTGAATGTAAACATGAAACACTATGTGGAGTGGATTATGTAAACATGTTTCAATTACTAAATGATTTGTGTGTACATATATGTATATTGATAGATTTTTTAATGTATATGCATATGTTTTGATTTGTTTAAATATGCAATAAAACACAAGGACTGTGTTTATTTCTAGTGGGGGAGGATGTAACAACCCTCCTCGCACGACCATTGATAGCAAATGAATTGATGAATTATACTTACCTTTTATTCCTAGAATGTGGTATTGTTGATGGTTGTTGTGCATGCAGGACCAGGTACATTCCTTCAATGTACAGGATAAGGTCGACGAAAAAAGGTAAGTGGGATATGATGATGGTGTGAAAAATCACCACAACTCTTAGGTTGCATCCATATAGGCGTATTTGAATGATTAATTTGCATTGTGTATGTTTTGCCTACTAAATTGGATGTATATTTTATGCTTCTAAATAGTTGAATATCTAAAATTTTGATGGCAATAAAAGTGCCATGGGCATGGGAGCCATTTTGGTGACTTTTAAAAGAAAAATATAATACCTCTTTTGAGTTTATAAAGCAAAATAAAATGTAGTAAATGAAATAATAGTAATAAGATTAAAAATTATATATAATAATAAATTAATTAAAAGTAAATTAAATACTAATAAGCATAATGGTACTAAGGTGGGCATATCGAGTTGAATAATTGGGGTGAAATCTCATGATTGCTCTAACCCCCTCCCATAACAGCAAGCAGAAAGGAAGGAAGTTCGTTGTGCGTAGAACATTATTCATTTTTTACAATTGGCTTCAAAAATTTGGAGGAATCTGGCTCGTGTGTGTTGGTGCTGGGACGAAAATGCTAGAAGAGATTAGACATGAAGACAAGAAATAGGTTCTGTAAATGTAGGACTTACAGGTCGGGTTCATGTATTTTAGTTATTGAATTGTATGAAATAATTTTTGTGATGAACTGGATATGCTTGGAAATTATGCTTGCATTTTATGATTATGATCGTATTTATATTTTGGGATGCAATTGAAAGATGAAATTGTACGCTTGATTGTAATAGAATAACATTGAGTACGGTACTCCCTCCTTGTTATTTATTTTATGCTTTTGAATTGCCATACCCGAAATTTAATATTTTGTGGAAAGTCTTTTATTCAAGTTGCATGCCATGAATAGGTGGAAATTTACTCACCTGTTTGTGTGTGTTTATAGCATTCTCTGGGTGTTTTGTTATGATATTGCCATAAATCACCTGTGTCAATAGTAGCTTGTGTGGCCATTGCAGTTGGATAGTTTAGTGAAATGTATGTTTAAGGAAAAGAACTTTTGTTGGCTTATATGTATGCATTATGGAAATGAAGGCAACAACTTAACATACAATTATTCTTGTGCACTTATTGTAGTATGCATTGCATTTAGCATCGAGTCGTTTGATCCCTACATGAAACCACTCGAGTCTTATTCACCGGACATGATGGCAAAAGGGTAAGACATGAGCGCTGCATGTGTTACAACTAGGCAGATGAAAGAAGCCCTTGTTCAATTCCTCTTCCATGCTACAAGATTGAATGTTGGTAATTTGAAGACATTTGTCACATTGGGCGTTTGAAGAGTCATTGTGGATAAATTGTTTTAGTGGCAATGTGTTTATTATCAAAAAATATATATATATTCTTTAGCTTCATCCAAATACATTGTGTATTAAACCTATATTGTAAAACGTTAATTATCTCAGTAAATGAGAGTTTTGTTATTATTTGTCTAGACAAAGAGAGGCTACATAGTGTTATTCTGTCAATATGAAATGTTATTGCTTTATATGGTGATAATAATCCAAATGTTAATATAAGTCATAAAGACACTCATAACCACATATTCTGGTAAAGTATATTTATTAAATTGAAGGTGTGTTGTCTGTTTCTTTTATTTCAAAAATAGCTAAAGTGTAATGGAAGGTACAAACGTATCAAATAGTTTATAACTATTACTGGTGTGTATTGAGATAGGCTCAGTATATGGACTTGGGTACTTACCATTGAAGCTTATAATATAAACTGAAACAAGCATAACTGAATATATCAACATTGCTAGAATGAGATATGAAGATAATAGGTAACCTGAGTTTAGTTTATGGTATTTAGGACCAATGGAAGTTTTCTAAGCAATTTGGGAATGTTAGATGTAATCTCTGTAAAACATTTTGATGTATTGCTATTACCAGAGTTTTATTGGATCGTGGAAGAAATTTGAAGTTAGCTGTATTTTACAGATTAAACTAATAGTTTATATTTTTTTAATTAAAGTAAGGTTCTAAGGCACACCTTGTCGTGTTGACCAATTATAAACAATATTATCCTCAGATTTATTAAAATATGCTTACAATAAAAGTTGAATATCATTCTTCTAAACCTTTACTGTAAACTTCTTATGATGTTAAGTGTTGTCGACAATGAGGTATTGGGAAAAAAAAACATAGTTTGTTAAATTAGGAAATGCCTTTGCTTATATTATGCAACCTGACTTGTATTTAGAGAGCATTTAAATTTAAACAGTTTACCCAGAATACTCAATTGACAAGCCTATTGCCAAAAGTGGATGCGTAGGACTTAATAGTAAGTAAAAAATAACTTACTCTCAAATGAAAATAGATTTATGCTCTCGTAGATAAAGTAATATTGAATAATCCTTAGGGTACCCTCCTTTGCATCGAGGTGAATGTGAAATAAACAATTAACTGATAGTACTTAAACTATAATCAACCTCCTTAAAATCAATATGAATGCTTATAAACTTACATGCCTCATAAGCAAAGACTTACCTTTTTAAAATATTAATAGAAACGATTACATTCGTGATTAAGTAATAATCTAAACATCAACTTCATCACCCTTTTATTAAAGTAAGTCAATGGCTCAAACAAACCCCTTAAATAGACTTCTTATTGATGTAGGTATTCAACAATATCTTGTAGGAAAGATATTTAAGTTAAGTTTTATCTATTACTTGGTAATAGTGAACAACATGGCTTCATATATTATATTTCGTTGTGTGTAGTGATAAAGGGGTAATTTTATGTGAAATAATAAATAAATACAACAACATGTATTGGTAAAGAAGAGAAGGAACTCTATTTGTTTAGGTTAGACAAATATAAGTCTAGAACCTTCCTGCAAAACCCTAATTTGTAAACCCTATTATTGGAAAGGGATGATTAACCTGATACACCCAATATCGTTGGGATGCGGGTAAGCATTCAAAGTGATTCGAGAATGACTATTTTTTGGCATATTAGGTTGGAACAAGTGATCTTGTCAGAACTAGTAACGAGGGGTGGTATGGGACGTCATCTCTAGGTCGTAGCTTCGGAAGTACAGTGATAAATCCTTGTTCTATTTTTGACTAAGAAGGGACTAGTATGACCAAAGACTAGCCTAATCCACGATGATTGGTATGGGCCAATCGATTGTGAAGTCATAAATGGCCAAGTATACTAAGATCAATGTCAGGGTAATGACACGATCCTAGCTGAATTCGGGTGAGTGGATAATTAGCTAGGCACTAGGCATATGTACACTAACCCCTTGCATGCTAAGTCTTGAACAAGCCAATAAATTAGGTTGAGGTTCATAATGTTAAGGGATGGGGAGAGTATACATCCACTCTCTAGGTGTTATGGGCCCTAGAAGATAATCCTAGATATGGTTCTACACTCATATCAGAACAAGAGGATGATAAATGAGAAGATATCTCCACAAAATGGCACTCTCTACGGGATTTGGCCAATCTCGTCCACTTGGGGAATCGTCTGCAATGATTCTTAAACCCAAATATGGTTGAATATACCTCATACTTATATATAATCTTGGTTTGGATGATAATTAGACCAGTTATCTTGAAAACTTAACCATAGGATGAACCATGTTGTAAGTTTAAAAATAAAAATAAAAATTGTTACTGATGAGTTAGAATGAATGGTACTAGGTGAGTAGACTTAGGTTGTTACACTAGCACACAAACACTTTAGGACTCTAACCTAATACATATTGATAATCACTCTAGGTTATTTAGCACTAAACTACAATCCATCTAAATGTTGAAAAATGAATATGAATGAAAACAATTTTCAATACCCACCTTCATCCATAGTAGAATGGTTTGTTTGAGCTCATTTTATACTATGTTAAAATTATAGACCGCGTAGGTGACCAACCAATACCTCCTAGTAACACTTGATGTGCTTTGTAATTGAATTATAAACCATCTGTGGGTTGATTAATGAGTGTGAAGTAACACAATTTTTAACATCATGTAATGTCATACACACACTATAGGTTATATGCACAAGTAAATGATCAATTACATATGAAAAATGATGGTCATGTTTCAATAATATTTCACTTGGTAGTCACTTTGAAAAGGTATGAATGTCAATCTAGTCTCTACATAAGATAAAATTATATCCACTTCTCACCTTTGCCAATGAATCGGTTGCATTATTTTTTATTTATAAATTCTCAACTTTACCACTTCCTTCTTCTCCCTCAAAAAATCAAACTTCACAGCAATATATTTTTATAACATGGCAAGTAATATGCTTGGTCAATACGACTTTAGATATCAAATTATTTTCATGAAATACCTTATTTGACATAATATTGTTTTTGCATAAATTTTATAGCCAAATTTCCTCATTGTTGCCTGTTGTAACAACTATGTATTATGCCTTTTAGCTAGGTAAGGCAATAATAGGTTACCTTCTACTCATCCCCCTAACTACTTATATAAATAGAGGAAGGACATAAAAACTAGTGTAATTTTGTTGTACACGTCTCCAACTCAACTCAATATGTATTACAATAGATCAAAAGTGCAATCGTAAAATTAACCAATAGTTCTTTTTTATATTTAACATAAATATGTTCACTACTTTCTATGCATATTTTATGCTTAATATTGTATATAACATAGCATACATAAGAGATAGTTAACTCTTGTACTAGACACCCTATCCATAGTGCTTCTCATGAATTTTGAGATTCATTTTTTAGACATAAGAGATAGTTAACTCTTGTACAAGGCACACTATCTATAGTGCTTCTCATGAGTTTTGAGATTTATTTTTTATACGACTCTCACTTGGAAAAGATTTTTCATTGAGATGTAAATATCATTTTCTAACTCATTAAGCTTCTTATCAATGTGCTTATTTTAATTAAGCCACATTTATCTAGTCATATATGTTTTACCTATATATCAAGATAATAATGTACCCATCATGATCCTTCATGTAAAATGCTTTTAACAACAAAGAATTTATGTCTAGCACTAACCCCATATTATGATAATAAAGGATATGACATCCATATATTACACCAAAATTATAAATGTATCATCTAATGTTGTATAATAAGCAGATTGGCCAATAACATTTCTAGTAAAATATTTTCTAGTACATTCAAGTCATACTTTTCGTATTATTCTTCATGGATTGTTTACACAAGTTGCAATAATTATTTGATCATTAGAGTTTTCACCTCTTACCATAAAATCCTCTAGCTTGCACCAAAATTTTTGTACCATTTTCTTGTTGAATTTTCATCCTAATGGTTATAATTCCTTGATCTTATGCACATAGTTATCACCTCCTACCACTCTAAATTTTTAATAAAGATATTTTTAGCAACCTTCTAGATAATAAGTTATTGCTAAGGCTAAGAGTCTCATGGTAATATATTCCTTAAATCTCATAATACTCTTTGTTATTTCTCTTGCTTTATATCTCTCAATAGTCTTGTTGATAACTTACGTTCTTCCTATATTAAGAAAAAAAATATTTCTTATTTTGTTATGAATATTTTATTTCCTCCTTCACTGTATTTTTCTATTGCTCAACTTGACTACTAAGAACCTCTCTAATGCTTTTTGGTTCACTAACAATGAAATTTAAACCTCAAATACAACCAAAGTCTTTGTAATTAAAATTATACCTTTTAGATTATTTCCATTATCTATAGTTTCCCTTTGGGTATGGAAATATTTTGGTTAAATTTTTAATATTTTTTTTTTTCTTTTATGGATTCTGGAATTGAAACAGCCCCCACCCATATAACATAATTACCACATAGTAGTATTACACTGACTTTGATAATTGGGCGTGTATCACTTAACAAGATTCAAACTTAGGCCACCTCTATGGAAGTATTACATCATTACCACATGGTAGTACTACAACGACTTTGACAATTGCATGTGTATCACTTAACAAGATTCAAACTTAGGCCACAATTGCATAGTTGAGAAAATATTCAAAAAATTGTCGATTCCTTTCCTTGCTCATAAAATATCGGTTTTTTGCCAAAAATTTCTACCACGACAACATGGGTTGAAGAAACGACATAAATAGCTTATTTTTTTATCATTTTGCTTGTTCCAAACTGGAGAGAAAGGCCTACCTACATGCTACCATACCAAATAAAACACTAAAGAGAATTTTAACAATGCATTTTTTGCAACTTAAGAAATTTTGATTTTCTTCGACCCTTTTCTTTTGTTGATTCCTGAATATTTTTCCGATTCTTTGGTCTTGCCAATTTTTTGTGGATTCCAATTTTTTCAACTATAGATATGATTATCTTTTAAAACATATAAATTATCATAAAAATTATCTTTTGCATTTATATTAAATAAACGTTTACTATTCTAATAGATTGTGTTTCATGTTGTAGAATCCTAACATAGTTGTGGCTTAGCCTTTTTTAGTTTTGTGTTGAACATGACTACCTTTTTCACGATAAACCTTTTAATTATCTTGTGCTTGATTTTTTTTATTAGTTGGTGGAAGGGATTTTGAAAGGGTCCCCAAACCTTTTTACATTATCAAGAACAAAAAGAGATAGTCCATATAGGACAAACCAAAAACCAACACAAGTAGGGTAGAGAGTCTCTGGGATAAAACACCAAGAAGACCCACCTAGGAGCTAAGAAAACCTACCAAATTAAAACCCAAGTACATCACTAAGCACCAAAAACCAGCAATGGTTTCATAAACAAAACTATAGTGAGAACTTGGATCATTTTATAACAAATTAGAGGAAGACAGGTGTCCCACAAAAATACCAATCCTATCCAACCAAATAGCATCCCACACAACAACATTAAAGCAAAGTATTACCATCCAACATGCTCAAATCATATATTTCATTGGAAAAATTATCGCGTTGCATGTGGAGGGACTCTTGAGAAATACACAAGTTGGCAAGAGTGTCCGTTGCTTTATTGCCTTCCCTATATACATTTTGGTTTGACCTTGCTACTAAGATTTATTAATGCTTTCCTTGACTCCATAATGAGGTTTTGAACATTATATGAAGGGATTTAGGGTCCCTTAAGGTCGTTTATAATGTTAAGTGAATCCCCATATATAATGAGTTTAGTACAAAGAATGTAAGCGAGCAAGAAAAAACCTTGATAGAGCGCTCTTGCTTCAGCAACATGATTGGTTTGAATTCCCAATTTTTTTGCATAGGTGAGGATAATCTTTCCACGGTCATCTTTGAAGATACCACCAGCTCCTACAATCCTTGGGTTCCCCTTAGTAGTGTTGTTGAAATTTAGCTTGACCCAACCACTCGGTGGAGGAGTCCAATGAACTGAAGATCTGATAACAGGGACCATGAAAGGAAATGAGGGAGACAAAGAAAGGTTAAATGAAGCAGTAATCCTAACCTCAATAGGCAAGTCAACAAACTCTTGAGAAGGGATCAGTTTGGAATTTTTAACAGCAACAGCAAGTGCTTGACTGAAAGAGAGAGGGTCCTTAAAAGCATTAGAAAAGACTCAATAATTTCTCTCAATCCAATTTTGTCAGAGATAGTGAGGAAGGTAGAAGACCCAAAGAGACTTGATATGAGACCCATAGAAAGGATTGGGCCATTGGACACATAGGTCTAAAATGGATTTGGGATGAGTCCAAGCAATATTAAAAATATTGAAAATAGAATGAAGGATCTTTAAGGAAAAGGGACATTCAAGAAATAGGTGGTGGGATAATTCCAGGTTGGAAAGGCAAAGATATTAGTCATTGGGAATGATCATACCTCTAGTCAATAGGTTATCGATGGTAAGAATTTTATCTTGGACAACAAGCCAAAAAAAAGCCAATCTTAGGGATAAGATGTTTGAGCTAGATGATATTGGCAAGAAACCATTTCTCTTTAAAGCCCTCAGCTAAGAAATAGATATACTTGACTGTGAATTGCTCGTCCTCAGTGGATTTCCAGATGAGATAGTCACCATCATTTGAACTGGGAATAACGTAAGTTTTGAGAATATTGGAGAGAGTTCTTACTACTTGAACCTGTTCCTCATTCATATTTCTGGAAGGAATGTTTTTCCACACATTTCTCTGGCCAGAAGAATCAATGAAGTTGCACACCTTATCACCAAAAATATGGTCTATAGTGGGTTTGATGGTGATTAAGGTGGGGTCTTCCATTAGCGGATGATATTTTAGCCAGGGATCCCTCCAAAAGTCTATACTTCTTCCATTACCTAGCTTCCATCTGAGCCCTTTCTTGATGATGGATCTAGATTTAAGAATGGAGTTCCAAAATGCAGACCCCATTGGAAGAGGATCTTCACTTAAGAAATCCTTATGCTAAAGGTATTTGCTTTTGACTATTTCAATCCACATGGATTTTTCATCTTTTAGGAGCCTTCAGCCCTATTTTTCTATAAGAGCCAAGTTCATCTTGTCAACCTTTCTGAAGCCCAAACCGCCCTGCTCTTTTTTGGAAAAAATTATGTCCCAAGAAACCAAGTGGAAGCGAATACGATCTTCAGAACCTAACCACAAGAATATTTTATGTATTTGTTCAATTTTATGATAAATAGAGATAGGAGCTTTGAAAATGGATAGAAAAAAAAACTAGAATGCTTTGGAGACAAGCTTGAACCAAAGTTGCTTTCCCTGCTTGGCTTAGAAGAGCTCCTTTCCACCCAACGAGCTTCTTGTGCATTCTTTCAATAACATTGTTCCACATATTATCAAACGGTTTGCCAAAGAAGAGAGGAAGGCCAAGATAGATGGCTAGAAATCTAGAGATGGTGCAACCAAGGATCTTAGCAATTTTGATCATCCTACCAAAAGGGGTGTTGAGGAAGTATAATTTGCTTTTAATAAAATTAACCTTTTGACCCGTAATTTCCTCATAAGTGTTGGGAATATCTTTGAAGGTTTTGGCTTGGGGAATGGAAGACATAGTGGCGAGGACGTCGTGATCAACAAATTGTTGATGAGTGATGGGTGAAGGATGGAAGAGGTCTTTATACCAGAAATGGATCCTTGGGAAAAGACAACTTTAAGGGTTCTTCCTAAATATTTGACAAGAATAATGAAAAGGAAAGGGGAAAGAGGGTCCCCCTGTCTAAGCTCTCTAAAAATCTTAAAATATCCAGTAGCTAATCCATTGATGATAACAAAGAACCAAATAGTAGATAAGCATTTTTTAATAAGTGCAATCCAATATATGTGGAACCCAAACTTAGACAGAATAGAAATGAGGAAATCCCACAACACCCTATCAAAGACCTTGTTCATGTCAAGTTTGAGAAAAAGGCCAGATTTATTACTTTTTAAGACAGAGTGGATGAGCTCGTGGATAGTGATGATTCCATCAATAATAACTCTTCCTTGGATAAAACTTCCTTGGAAAGGATCAATAATAAGATGGAGGATGTCCTTCATTCTGTTGGCTAAGATCTTTGATAAAATTTTATAAATGACATTGCAAAGGCTAATGGGTTTAAAATCAGACAACGACTTGGATTTAGGAGATTTGGGAACAAGGGCAAGAAATGTAGACTTAACATCTTTAGGGATGTATTTGATTTTCTGAATATCTTAAATGGCAGTAGTGATGTCGGGTCCAATGATGTTCCAAAAGGTTTAAAAAATGAGTAGGAAAGTCATCGAGACCAAAAACTTTATCAGGAGGCATAGAAAAAAGTGTATTCTTGATTTTCTCCTCAGAAAAGGGACTGAGCAACCTAGACTTAAGCTCGGGAGAAATAATATGAGGAATATTTTGAAGTAAAGTATTAGAAACTTGATTAGGACAAGGCTAGCTATGACTAAGAAGACTTTCAAAGTGGGTAACAGCTTTAGCTATGATCTGAGTAAGGTCACTAACAACCGATCCATCATCTTTGGATAACTCATGTGCTTGATTTTGTTACTTAACCCTCTACTAGTATTTTAGTTGTCAAGTTTCTCGGACAACTTGCTCCTTTTCTTATCTTAAGAAGGCTTCTTCTATGAATATAAAGTTTGATGATTTTTTTTTTTTTTCAATAGTCATCTTACATATACTACGAGATAATTATTAGAATATTCATCCGCCCATGTGGGGGAGTTGGAGATAAGTGGGTAGTTGAAACTCTCGTGTTGGAGAGGCCCCAGGTTCAAATCTCTCCCTCTCATATGTTACGGTTGTTTTGCTCCTCCCTCATATGTTGCGGATATGCTATGTAATAGTTATTAGGAACCCTACTGGAGGTGTGTTTATCCACCCACTTAATGTAATCATGCACTTTAATGATGAAATGACCAACATTTTAAAAAAATTATTAGAATATTCAAAATCATTGAATTTTTTTATGTCAACTCTAAAAAATGAGTTGCATATTTATTTTTAACAAAGTGTTTAATAATGTATAATTATTTATTATAATGACACTAAATTAAAAGTGCTACTTGTATATCTTATATATTTTATTTGAATTACTTCACGTACAATTTTATTTTTGTTTATTATTTTATCAAAAACTTATTCCGTTTAAATAAATATTACATTTATTATTTTATAAAAAAAAAATTTGCGTAGTCTACATAGTTTATCGACATGTATATATTTTCTATGAATCTTGTATAAACCATATCCTTATAAAAGAAAACTAAACTTCCACATATTTTTAGAAGAATTACGAGTAGTCCTAAAAAAGAACAGGGCATAAAAAGAATGTCTGTCTTTTTAGTGAAGCAATTGTTACTTTGCAATTTTTGCAGCTTTTTTATCATTTTTAGCCTTTTTCTTAATAAAAACACTATGAACTAGACATAGCTGACATGGTCACAAACTATCGAATTATATACACAGAGATACTTGATTGTCTCCAAATTTCGTGTTTCTCCATTACTATATCTTTAAATAAATGGGTAGATAAGGAAAATTTTATGTTAAAAATATGATATATTTTATTATGTTTATATGTAATGATTTTTGAAAAGAGAAATACTCTTTTATTTTATAATAGGATAAGTAAGAGTATACATATTTTGTTGGAGTTGTAATTGTAGATAACTGAATAGATGAGGAAAATTGTGTGTTAAATACAGTAAATTTGTGTGTAATGATTTTTAGAAAAGAAAAATATAGCTTTAAAGATACAATTTAAATGTTTACCAACTAAGACTTGAAAAAATAAGTGTTTGTATCTCAACTATTCAAACTAATCTCTAATAAATATTATCATGCCATATGAAGTATAAAAGGAAAACTAAGTGTATACATATTTTATTTTATTTTTTTGAAGAGATGTAATTGTAGATAACTAGATAAATGAAGAAAATTATATATTAAACACAATAAATATGTATTGCATTCTTAACTTATTATTTTTGTGTAATGATTTTTTTTAATTATAATCTTAAAATAAAAAATTAAAGGTTTACTTAAAAATAAACCTTTTTATCTTAACTATCCAAACCGTGAATGTGTAGCCAAGTTGGTGTGAGGTGACCAATTGAGCAACGTGATGCCTAGGGTGTGGATCCACGCAACTTCGGTTCAAATCATACTATTTTACCATAAACCCTTTAAAGCGTGAGTGTGTAGCCGAGTTGGTGTGAGGCTGCTAGTTGAGAAATATGATTTGTATGATGCGGATCCACACAACTCTAGTTCAAATCACATTGGTTTACCATAAACCCTTTTGTCCTCGAGGGCTAGGTGGATTGGTAAGACGTTGAACACTTACCAAGAGGAGACCAAGAGGAGGTTTACCATAAACCCTTTATGTCCAGTTGCTAATAGACTCGATTCTTCATTTAACATCCTTTTGTCCTAACAAGTTTTCAGGTTAACTTGTATTGGTACTACCTCTTCTAGAAACAACTTCATCTTATAGGAACATGGTGAATATCTTTTCTAAAGGGGTCTGCTATACAATACCATCTAAAGGTATCTTTTAAACAAAGAGCTATTATTTTTCCAAGTTCTAGATTTGCCCTTAATTCCAAGATAGTTTTGATTATAACAAATAAGCCATTTTGGAAATCCGTGGTCGCTATCACTTTTCTTGAGCTTTAATTTTTTTTAAACAAGCTGACTCCAACACAAACCTATTCTCTCTTACTAAAATATAGATACGTTTAGCGAACCCACAAAATTTTTTTGTTTGCACACCCAATAGCTTCTTCTTTAATTTAAGTTAAAATATGATCAGTTTCAAGTAGACACCCCTACCCGACGTCTACAGCTAAACTACTTAAAAAAACATCTACACAACAACCTCGAGCATTCATTTCCTACTTGGCATTTTATTCTATTTTAAATTCATAATTAAATAAATTCTAAATTTTTCCCCATACAACATTCAAACGATATCAAGAAAATAGGAAAAGTAATATAACACAACTTCATAAAGCAATATGTGGATTACTTATTAAAAAAGTATATTATTCTGGAACATAAACATAAGCACGTATTCAAGCATTATCATTTAATAAATACTGCCGCATTCCATTATGTCTCAATACATAGAAGGTTTCAATAATACGAAAGACTCTACATCTAGTTTCTTTACATATGCATGAAAGGTATATTCTTATTTTACATTGTTTCTTTTATAATATGCTTTGCTTCACAAGATGGGCGCTATTGCTGCAATGCAATAGCCAGCTATGCAAACTCCTATCAAGTGGATTTATATGCAAAAATTATAGCCTGTCTGTCCAAAAAGAAAGAGTTATGTGCATATATTCAAGTTTTATTGCCTCCATGGTGCGGGTTCCAACTGTCAGCCTACGTACTAGACTTCTTCACGATGCCCACTATTCCTTGCAGTCTCAATACTCACACTAGAATATGATCATAAACCATTGGGGTAGGGTTATGCATAGCGGCTATTTATCGCCAAATTGGCTAAAATTATAATTTTTGAAATTTGTAATTGGCTAATATTTGGGACCCTTGACTAGGGCCCATTTACCAAAAATTTCTTGGTGCAATTTTTTTGGTCGATTTGCCCCAATTTTATAATAATTTGACCATTTTAAGTTTAAATTTCCAACATTGTCCCTTATAATAGTGAACCTTCTACATAAGTTTGGATACTATTCGCTTGGATTTTGAAACTAATTCGTCAAGTTTTTATAAATACATTTTGGGGCTGACCCCTTACGCATAACCCTGCATCGAGGATCAGATACGGCTCAAATCATGTTCATGCAACTAACATGAATCCTAAGTTTTAGCAAAATTCACACATAAATGTATTGGGCTTCACTAATCCCCTCACATGAGATTAACATAGAAGTTTCCGATACATTTCTCTTTAAAGTAACACCAGGCTACGTTTCCAATTTATTCACAGCAAGGTTTAACATCTCAGTCTTTCAACTGCAAACTACGCTATGGTGTTAAGGTAGTAACTACAATATTTTTCTCTAAATTATTATATTATACTACAATAACTAGCCCACTCCAACTATCCATTGCACTCATTATAATACACATAGGGCAAGCAATATGTTACTAAAAACAACAAATATTTTGAATAGGAAAAGCAAAGTTTTCCATTGCCATCATTCTCAACATTCATGACAACGAACTAAAAAATCATTCTATGCTCACATAATCTATTTATCATAGATTTTCTTTCATAGAACAACACATTTACCCCAGCAGTTTCACTTGCACAAACCAAAAATTTTATTTTCACATGCCAGAGGTTCAATCAATCGTAACAAGAATTCTAATAGCATCTTCCACATAGTAAATATTAGGATTACCAACCTATATATATGCTTCCCAACCCGCAGCAATTCCTTGCTCTGAAAATATCCTCCTTTTCGTCCACCACCCGATTATCCAAAAAACATTTCTCCCCTTTTCTTTTCACTGTGCCTTCCTCTTTCCCTCTCCGTCTCGTCCTCAATCGAATGCACTTAATGACTCATTATGGTTATTTTCCATATTCCCGGTATACCACCATAGCTATCAACAATAATAATAATCACATACGTTCCACTAGCATGGAGTTCATCATCTTATGAAGTTTCAAACAAGAATTATTATTTTTCAAAGTTCAACCAAAACAACAAGCAACGAGAAATGAAATATTTTTCACCTTCCACAAAGCAGTAAGGTTAGGAAAGCACTATGCTCTACGTGGATGAATTTTTGGTTGTCATTCCGTGCATGCCATCCACCATCAAAACCATGTGTGGAGCCTCACTTCCCTTTGTCTTTTATTCACCATAGCTATATATACTTTAAATGCAAAAATACGAATAAATCAACACAACCATCATACCTATGCATAACGTTTCTTTTTCTTTTAAGAGGTAAGGGATAAAATAATTATCTTCCTTATATTTATGTTCCTTTTTAAAAATCACCTATCTCAATAATAATGAAAATATAAAGGTAAACATTTTTAAAGCTTTGTTCAACACATTTAAAGGTAATTTTTAAAACTAAAACATATTCTTTATCACCTTTAATCACACAAGCCAACAATAGAGTATTTCATAAATTAGACATACACACAAGCATCAATAGCAAACAACCATATGCCTTTTCAAACTAGTGGTTTCCATCATCATTGCCACCACAAAATATTTCTCATTCATTGCCAACATGCAATATTCAAACCAATTTAACTCATGCAATAATGCACCTAAATGATATGCAAACGTGAGTTTCCATGTGCTCACGAGCCGAATCATCACTTCCCCTTTTTATATTTTCCACTGACTTGCTTCCCTTCATTGCCTTTCTGCAACTGACCTGCACTCATAGAAGCTATCAGTAGTACCTTATCTCACAAGAAGGTCTTTTATTTTTTTTTTTGTCGGGGGGTTTTCCTCCTGGTCCCGTTGCTGTTAACTTTGTTTTTTCTTTTTTTTTTTGTTTCTTTTTTTTCCGTTGCTTTGCTAGCTTTTTGTTTTGTCTTATTTTGGTTGTGCTTAACTCTCTAAGCTGCTTCTTTAGTTCCGTTCTTTTTTCTTTTAGTTAATAGTCTTCTCCTTTCTTTTCTTCTTCCCCGTGTTTTGGTCCGTTGGGCCTCGTTGCTCTTTTGTTTTTTGTGCTCGGCGGTCGCACCTCAATCCTTAGTGGATCGGTCATCTATAGATTGGAAACATCCAAAATATGAGTAGGATCAGAATCATATTTTCTAAATAGAGACACATGAAATATATTATGAATGTTGGATAGCTTGGTGGTAGAGCTAATCTATACGCAACAAGGCTTATCTTATCTATGATATCAAATGGACCCACATATCGAGAGTCAAGTTTGGAAGATTTGATTGAACTTTTTGTTGGATTTACCCTTAAGAATACTCGGTCTCCCACTGAGTATTCCCTCGGTGTTCTTTTGAGGTCCACATAGCTCTTCTGGTGATTTGTAGCCTCTTTCAACTTCTACTGAATTCTTTTCAATTTATCTTCCATTTCTTTTATCATTTATGGGTCAATCACTACCCGATCCTCCAGATTATCCCTAGATAAGGAAATTTGCATCTTCTTCCATACATGGCTTCGAAGGGTGCTATACCCAATGAAGCATGGTAACTATTGTTATATGTAAACTCTACTAGGTATAAGTAGTCTTCCCACTTAGTATGTTGATTCATGCAGTACATTCACAATATATTCTCAAGTACTTGGTTCACCTTTTTAGCTTGACCATCTGTTTCTATGTGATAGGCAGTATTGATATTCAATTTGGTCCCTAATGCTCGATGCAGTGCTTACCAAAATTCAGAAGTGAAACAAGAGTCTCTATCAAAGATTATAACTTCTGGAAAGTCGTAAAGTCTTACCACTTCCCTAGAAAACTTACTTGCTACAGTAATTGCATCATCTTGCACATTACTAGGTATAAAATATGCAACTTTAGTTAACTTATCCACAATTACTAGAATCACATCATGCTTGAATCTTGTTTTAGGCAACCCCACTATAAAATCCATAGACACTAATTGCCATTTTTGTGTGGGTATCTCATGTGGATGTAGTTTTCCTACTGGATGTAGGTGTTCCGCTTTCACCTTTTGACATTCCAAGAATTTGGCCATATAATTGATAATATCTTTTTCATACCAGGCCATAAATATGCTTTCTTTATATTCTCTTGCATCTTTACACTTCCTGGATGTGCGGAGTAGGGAGTGTTATGCGCCTCCCTAAGGATTGTTTCTCTCAATCCCCCCCAAGTTAAGTACCACCAACCTATTCCTAAAATAAAGTAAATCATCCCTAAAAATATAATCTGTATCCTTATATGCTTTCTATCCATCTGCTCCTATACATGATTGGCAAAATTCATCTTTTCCTTGCCATATCTTAATTTGATCTAATAGATCATATTGATATTTTGTCATTGTGGTTATACACCCTCTTTGGCTCAAAGCATCAATGACCTTTTTCTCTTTACCCTTAAAGTACTCAATACCAAAATCATATTCCACTAAGAAATCTAGCCAACGTTGTTGTTAGGCACTTAATAAGGGTTGAGTAAATAAATACTTCAGACTCTGATGGTTTGTCTTTAATTCAAATGGTTTTCCTAGAAGGTAATGTCGCCAAAATTTCAGAGCATGTACCACCGCTACCAATTTTAAATCCTTAGTGGAATAATTGACTTTCCTAGACTCATAAGCAATTACTGCATCACCTTGGGTCAAAATCCTTCCTAACCCTTCGATCGATGCATATGTATAAACTGTAAATTGCTTACTAGGATAAGGTAATTATAGGATTGGTACAGTCATCAACTTCTCTTTCACAACTTGAAATGCCTCCTCACACTGCTTTGTCCACTTGAAGTTGTTCCCTTTTCCCTGAAGGTTTGTAATAGGTTGGGCAATTCTTGAAAACCCTTTGACGAATCGCCTATAATATCCTACAAGTCCCATAAAACTTCACATCTCTATGATATTAGTAGGAGCTGGCCAATCAATGATTGCCTCTATTTTCTTGGGGTCTACTGTAATTATTTCAACAGAGACAATATGTCCAAGGTATTGCACTTGTGGAGTATAAAACTCATATTTTGACAATTTTCCAAACAATTGATTCTTTCTAAGAATCCTAAGAACTGTTCTCAAGTGTTGATCATGCTCTTCTTTATTTTTAGAATAAAATAAAATTTCATCCAAAAATACTAGTACAAAAATATCCAGTTGTTCTCTGAAAATGTTGTTCATGAGGTTCATGAACGCGGTTGGGGCATTGGTTAACCCAAAAGGTAAGACTGTAAACTCAAAATACATATACCTTGTTTTAAATGTTGTTTTAGAAGTATCTTCTTCTCGAATATTTAATTGATGATATCCAGATCCCAAATCCATTTTTGAAAAAATGGTTGCTCCTCTTAGTTCATCAAATAAATCATCAATTATTGGTAATGAATATCTATTTTTGACAATAACCTTATTTATCATTCTAAAATCTATACACATTCTTAAGGTACCATCTTTCTTTTTAACAAAAATAAAAGAATCTCCCTAAGGTGACACACTATGTTTGATTAACCCCATTTCAAGCAAATCCTACAGTTGCGTTTTTAACTCTTTCAGATCTATAGGAGTCATCCTGTAAGGTGACCTTACAATTGGTGTTGCATTTGGTAACAACTCAATTGAAAAATCAAATTCTCTCTAAGGAGATAACCCTGGTAGTTCCTCAAGAAATACATCCTTGAATACACCTATCATCATATGTTTCTAGAAGAGGTCAAACTCCTTCTGAGACTCTTCTCTTCTATTCATCTTCAATATGAAGACCATACCCTTCTTCTTAATAATATTTTTAAGTTACATTGCAGAAAATAGATGGGGTTTTACTTCTTTTCACCCACAATTAATTCTAATCCTTTGAGTATATTCATCCAAAAATTCCACCCATCAGGTCCGAGGTGTAGACCAATTGGTTCATCCAAACCCCTAGGGGCGAGGTCCAGGTTCAAATATGAGCCCTTCTCGCTTGTTCCTTTCCGGTCTTCAATTTAGTTGGCGGTGGGCGGTCCCCCCACAAAAATTCACCCATCTTATTTCAAAGTTCAAAAGGACCTTGTACACTTTTAACCAATCAACTCCCAAGATAATGTCAAACACGTGCAAAGGTGCCACATATAGATTCTAGATGATCCTTCCTTGTGGTAAAACAATGTGGGAATCAAAGAGATACTAGTTAACATGGTGAGTTGGCCCTGATCCATATGTTTTAGATCCATCAACCTTCAAAATTTCTCTAATTCTATTGCAGGATCTATACCTCAAAGTAGATGCATGGAAATATTTTTTATTTTGCTCTTCACTTTGAGCCATTGTTCCCTCAACTTCTGTTTCCAAATAATCTCCTCCTCAGCCAAAGTATTGTGGAGCTTAACAAACACCCCTTTCTTTCTATCTCTAATCTTCCTAGACTGGTCCTAGCACTGATTGCTCTCTATATTTCCATCAACTGAGATCACACATAATTCTATTTATGGAAGATCTGACCAAAGATGACCTTGTTCTAAATTTTAATGTTTGACTTAACCCACCTAAGTTTAGAAGCTATTTGGGAAATTAAGGGGTTAGAGAAGTCTCGAGACCACCAGTCCTTAATATTTTCTTCCATATTAGGGTGCTAGCACCAAATCACCTCAAATATAAAGGGTCTTGGAAACCTCTTGGAAGGCTGATCCAAACACATCAATAGAGGGTTATGGTCTGATCCTACTTTAGGGAGAGAGCACAAAAAGAATCTCCAAAAATAGGTAAGGCTTCCTTAGAAATCAATATTCTATCTAACCTAATCTGAATGAGTTGGTCACCAGTTCTCCTATTACTCCACGTATATTTACTACCTTTAAGATTAAGATCCATAATTTATTTTGATTAACAAACAAAGTAAAATCTTCCAAACCTCTCAAAGTGTTTGTAGTTCCCCCTTGTCAAATTGGAAGAGCACAAAGTTGAAATCTCCAACCAAAATCTAGCTTTCCCCTTTGAAAGTTTCTCTCATAGCACACAATGAGTCCAAAAGTAGGCTCTTATTAGTATATAAGTTTGGAGCATAGATATTAGAAAGGACCCATCGATGATTGCAATCCTTGCAACAAAAAGAGATGTTAATAACTCTATCTGATGATGATAACATTGAGCTCACCAGTTTCTCTCCATCCCAATGACACGAAAGCCCTCTTGAAGCCTCTTTACTTGGGCTAGCCATAAAATGTGCACTCCTCCAAATAATTCTTTTAACCGAATTGATCCTCCCCTCCTCCAAATTTGTTTCTTGAAGTAAAAAATATCAAGCAAAAAATATTTCCCCAACGACGTGACCACTTGCTGCTTCGTAAGACCATTCAAACCCCTGATATTCTAGGACAAGAGTCATTTATGAGATTTAGCGGAGGGTTTTCTTTCTCCCTCATTTTGTTGGGGGGAGAGCGATCCAAAGGAGGTGATCTTCAATTGCTTTTCACCAGCCCCTTTTCCTTCTTTCGAGCCCAACAAGAGTTGAGTTCCATCCACTATTTTTGACTCTATCTCCTTCTTCCTGAGGTCCCCATTAAATAGTTTTTGAGGATTTCGCTCCACCCCCAAATTAACCATATTTTTCTTATGGCTATGAGATTTTGGGCCTAGGGAACCCTTCTCCAACGTCAAAAACCTTTTCACACCAACACTAGCTCTGCAAGAGGAATCTCGGAAGTTACTACCATTCCTGAATAAATCAAAAGTATTTTGCACCTTCAACAAGGGCAATGAAGGGGGAGAACTTACCAAGGGACGAGGCAAGCCCCCACCTTCCCTCGATAGGTATTTCAAAACCAAGTTCGCAGGAGCCAGAATAGACTCCTCTCACTCCAATGCAAATAAGTCATCAAAAGGAGTCGAAGATCCAACAACCTCCTCTCCTTGAGTCGAGGGTCTAACCCCCTTATCCAAAAGGGGCTTCTTTCCTTAAGGGACAATCTTAGTCCAAGATTTTTTTGACTTCTTTGTATGGCAATTCTCAAGGATATTTCCTAATTTTTTACAATTGCTATAGAAAATCGGTTGATTTTCATAGACGATGGGTTGAGTCTAAGAGCCCAAACTCGAGATAAGCTCAATGGACAATGGTAAATTTACTTCCAAGTCCGCATTAATGCACATATGCACAAAAATCATTCTAGAATTAGTTCTCCTATCCGGGTCAATCAAGACCAGGTCCTCCACTACTTTTGCTATCTCTTGCAAATTATCATCGTGCCTATATTACATTAGCAAACCTAGGAGCCTAATCCAAAGGGGATTGGAGTTAATCTTTTGGAGATCTAGATTGAAATTTGGATTCCATCCATGAAGGAAGAGACCTATCTTTCCAAAAAAACAAGGGCCACTGCTCAGAATACGCCTCGAGTCTTCCTCACAGTTCAACTTGAATAAGAAGAAGGCCTTCGAAAGGGCCACGACCTCTAGCTGATCCAGGGGTCTCCATTTAGCAATAGCCTACCTTCTCACTACATCCAGCTCTAACCTCATCCTTAGAAACTTACCCACCAAAATTTGAAGCTCCCTAGTCCATAGTAAGTTTCACTAGACCTTCAGGAATGAGAAGCTTATTAGGCTCCGAAGATAAGTCAAATAAAATTGTATACTCTCAAAACCTTGAACCACTTGATAATACTGCATGTAAGATAACCCATCTGGAGTAGAATTTTTGGACCCTAGAGGTGGGCCCTAGAGCTCACCATTCCAAGCAATAACCTATGGTCCCTCGTAGTAGCAGGAGAACCAACGACTCCCTTAGAAGGTAAACCTTGACCTCAAACACCAATGGACACCAACTCTGGACCAAGCGCCAGAAAAACCCAA
The DNA here is from genome assembly GCA_028583015.1 of Wollemia nobilis. Lineage (NCBI taxonomy): Eukaryota > Viridiplantae > Streptophyta > Pinopsida > Araucariales > Araucariaceae > Wollemia > Wollemia nobilis. Next base: position 38,923 of record JAQPPZ010006489.1, on the reverse strand, counting down.
CTTATCAACCTGACTAACTTTCGAACCGCCACCTAAACCCCCATCATGACCACCCCCTTCATCATGCTCACTCTTACTGCCCTAATCGTGATTGCTCGCCCTTCCCGCCCTAACTCCCAGCTTGCTCGTCCATCCTCAAAAGCCAAATCCTAATCTTGGGGTAGCCATGAGAAGCCAAAACCTGGAGCCACTTTTCTCTTCACGATTATCCAAAATTACCTGCTCAGCATATGCACCTTGAATTCACAATTATCCTCGTTGAATGAGCGTTCTGAGGTTGAATGAAGAATCAATAAAGGAATTTCCACTCCAGATTTCGTCGGCCAAAAAATAATGAACCCTCTCAGTGGGATATTTGCACAAAAACGCTTTGTATTTGTCATTGTAACCCTTCCCCAACCCACAACTGCATTAAAACGCCTGCTCCACAGTAAGCAGACCATGTCTCGTGAAACCCTAATCAACAATAACCCTAGCTTGGGGTAGCTGTCAATACTGAACTTTTTGCAGCAGACAGCAATAGTGGTCTAAAGCATATGTCCACATTAGAATTAATTCTTTAATCATATAAGCATAAGCATAAATTAGCATAGTAAAAAACATATTCTAAGCAATCAAAGAGTGATATACCCAAAAACAAGGATATGCACAATCCATTTTGTGTGGTTGTTGCCCACTAACTTCTGTAAAACAGATATGGCAAGATTTAAAGAAAGAAACCCAATTCATTTGCAGGTAAAAAACCAAAAACAAGAACAAACATTTCTCAAGATAAGAATGCCAAATTAGTGGGAGAAGTATGTGAATAATTTATTGGTACGTTTTCTGTAATTGAAGACAGCACTAGCCAGGTTGTTCTAAGTATCAGTACAGTCTAGACAGATTTCTCAGATTTCTCTGTCTGGGTATTAGATGTTTCTCCAATATAATATGCACGTTCTGCTTTGTAATAACTTATATTTCTTCATCATGGTGTTTACATATGCGATATGCAGAAGACATGATTGTCCACAGTTGGATCATGATGGGCAGTGGTTAACATATGAAAGTTCTTATAGTCATGACAACAAAATTAAAGTGGAGATAAGAGGCTTGATAAGGGAATAAATTGGCAAGTGAATATACAAGGGCAATGGGAGAAACATGCCTTTCTCTCAGAACCAATTTTATTTAGTTCTTCCTTCATTTCATTCAAAGTTATCTGCTGACTGCTCAAGAATGAGCTTTATGGCAATATTAGATCTACTACAAAACTATGGTTTAATAATTTATATCAAATCCTCTCATAAACTACGTCATCGAACTGATATTCAAAATGTGGTTTTAAATGATATTTGCACTGTATCCTGACTTGACGTATGAAATTTTAAACATCGCAAACGTGCATATTGTGTTTTGATAAGAATGATCCAAGTAATTAAAATGGGTTTCAACTAGGGTTTGAAATAGGCTTCGGATATTAACCATTTAAGTGATTTTAATGTGTTTATCATTAAAAAATAATAATTTTTTTTTTTTAAATATTAAGTTTTATTTTACTTGGTTGCATGGAATTTAAATATTTAAGTTGTAATTATATACAATTATTATAACACTTTAATATTTATGCATATATCATTTGGTAAGATTTTAATCTAACTTTCCTTTTTTAAAAATTGAAGAATATAATTAATTAAGCTAATAATTTTTGTGTATATTAAAAATAATAATAATTAATTAAACTAATATCATTTGATAACTTAAAGATTTTAAATTTGTTAAAATTAAATTAAAACTAATATTATTTGATAATTCAAAGATATTAAATTTATTATAATAAGTATAAAAATTAGTAAATAAATAAAATGATTTTTGAATCTCTTTTATATATATTCTTAATTATAAAACTGTAATAAAAAGTTGGATAATGTTAAGATGAAAAGATACAATATTCAAAAGTTTTATCCAAATAAATGGAGGAAGGGTCATGGAACTTGGTCTGCAAGTTTCAAGGCACCAGACCAAATATTGACTCTATTCGATGTTGGGCAATTCTCAAATGGAAGCCATTGGGATCGCTTGATATTGTTGCAATATCTAATGCCTTCTTCCTCATCAAACTGAACTGTGAGGAGGATGCGAAGCACATTTTAGGTGAAGGCCCTTGGTTATTTGGAAAGAGGGGTCTCTTTCTACGAAAATGGGGTCCAAACTTCAACCCCAAGACACAAAAGGTGAACATGACCCCTCTCTTGGTGCGACTCCCAGATTTACCTTTTTATCTTTGGCATGAAGATTTTTGCAGGGAATAGCTAAAGCTATTGGGGATCTGGTCTTGATTGACTCAGCTACCAGAGCCAAGACCAGGATGATTTTCACTAGAATGTGCATCATGGCGGATCTGAAGGATGATTTACCTGGACAAGTTGAGCTTGTTTCCATACAGGGTCCCTGGATTTAGTCGATTATTTATGAGAATACACGCATGAGATGTTCTACCTATAAGAGGTATGGTCACTCTATGGGTCGTGCTCTCATAAGGCCCCAGGTGGGGTACCCAAAGAAAGAATGAGATCAAAATGCCAGTTAGTTTAAACTAAGAACAAGAGGAACAGGGGGTCCCTTCTGAGCCAGTCCAACATGAATTGATTTCGGATGAGCCTGAACCAGAAAAAAGGATAGTGGACCAAGTCCCTGTGGTGGATGTTAATGAGTCTGACAAAGCGGTGGTCCAGAATATGAATCCATCTAGCAGCATAAGTCTATACCAGGTTCTCTGAGAAGACTTGGTGATGAAGACTTTAATCCCTTCAGAGTTCCTTCATAACCCCTATCAAAGCTTACTTTCTGAGGAGCTAGTCATAGAAGAACTTTGCTCCCCCCAAAAGCCTTGTGAGGCTCCTGGTCAAGAGTCGACAACCCTGCTCGAGTTGAAACGGTCACCATGCCTAGGGATGGCTCTTCTGGTACAGCCAATTCTAGACCCAAAACTAGAAGTACCTAAGAATGTCAAATGGATGTCAAAGGTAATCGTAAGGTAAGGAAACCCTCTAACAAAGTGTTGAGAATCCATGAGGCAGAGTCAAAAATTGTTGATGGACACCAATCCCAATAGAAGTTTGAGAAAGAGAAGGATAGCAAAGGTAAGCAACTGAAACTTGATATATTTGTAGCTCCCTCGGTTCTCCGACTGGAAATAATGGTACCAAATCTCGAATATGAAGTTGTTATCTTGGAATATCAGAGGCCTGAATGGGCCTTCCAAGCAATGAATTTTGGCAACACTTAGGAGAGAGGTAATACCTGATGTTATATTTATTCAAGAAACTAATATGGATAGTTCTAATGCAGAGGCAGTTAAAAAATTAGTTTGGAAGGAGGTGGGTTTTGCAGAAAATTCTGCCAATGGAGCTTCTAGGGGTCTTCTTTGTCTATGGGACCCTAAGAAACTGGATGGATCCATTCTATTTATTTATAATAGAGTGATTAATATTTTATTTTGTAGTAAGGACTCTAGGAAGAGATGGATTATGTCTAATATTTATGCCCCTAATACAACCCCTAATAGGAATATTTTGTGGGAGTCTTTGAGCTCTATGAGAGAATTTTTCAAGGGGTAAGCTTGGATTCTCGTTGGTGACTTCAATACCCCCTTATACCCTTTGGATAAAAATGGTGGTAGTGATTTTAGTTCTAAAAGTATGGAGGATTTTGCTGCATTTATTAATAATCAAGATATGATGGATGTGGATTTGAAGGGGTCAAAATACACTTGGAGTTACAGGCGTCTAGGCAATCAGAATATTTAGATTAGGTTGTATAGGGTGTTAGTCTCCAAGGAAGGTCTTCCAATGTTCGGAGATGTGTCTCTTTGCTCTCTCCCCAAAGTGGGGTCCGATCATAATCCTTTGGTATTTGAAAAAGTCTCAAACTCTAGTTTTTCCCAGACCCTTCAGGTTTGATGCAATATGGCTGCAACATCAAGGCTTAGAATCCAAAATTTTGGAATGGTGGTCTCGAGGTTTTTCGGGTCCTCTTATTTCTCAAGTGGCTTCAAAGCTCATATTTGTTAAAGCTAATATTAAGGTTTGGAACAAGTACATTTTTGGGAATGTGTTCCAAAGGAAAAAAGAGTTGGCTGAACAGTTAAAGAAAGTTGAATTAAATTTGGAGTCAGGAGAGGTGACTAAGGGGACAAACACAGGGAAAGAAAATTATTAGCATATTTCCATAATGTGCTAGCGGATGAAGAAATTTTGTGGTATCAAAAATCAAGATCCCTTAAGAAACACAAAATTCTTTCACACGTCCATCTTAAGGTATAGGAGCAACAATAGAGTTGAGAAATTATGAAATCATATGGTGTTATATCGAAGGATATTACAGAAATCAGGGATGAAATGGTCGAGTTTTTCAAAAACCTCCTCTGCTCTAGGGATGATAGAGATCTTCAAGCTGAAGAGAGGCTATTGCACCACATCCCCACCCTTGTTTCAGATGATATGAACAAAGATCTTTGTGCTCCCTTTCGGGATGAGGAAATTAGGGTCGTTGTCTTCCCTATGGGTCATCTGAAAGCTTCGGGGCCAGACGACTTTCCTCCTAGTCACTCAAATATTCTTGCACATCGTAGGTGGTGATATTTGTTCAACTATGAGAGAAATTCAGGAGTCTAATTTAATTTTGACTTATGTAAACCAATATTTATAGTTCTTATCCCGAAGTCCGTGGGTGCTAAAGATTTCTTTGATTTTAGACCCATTAGCCTTTGTAATACACTTTTTAAAATTCTTACTAAAACTATGGTGAACAAGCTCAAAGTATGTATTTCGATAATTATTAACCATCCTCAAAGTGGATTTGTAGCAGGTAGACAAATTCTGGATGGTGTTATTACAGTGCATGAGTTGATTCATTCTATACATAAAAGTAGAAGGCTAGAAACTTTTCTTAAACTTGATATGCATAAAGCATACGACCGGATCTTGTGGAGCTTTCTGCTTAGAGTTTTGAGGAAATTTGATTTCAAGCCATGCTGGATTAGATTGGTCAGAGCTTGTATATCATCAGTAAAATTCTCAATCCTAGTTAATGGTTCACCAGTTGGTTACTTTAGCAGTTGTAGAGGTATTCATCAAGGGGATCCTATGTCTCCATATCTGTTTATATTATTGGTTGTCTCTGGGAAGAGCTCTGAAGGTGAATCCCACATAGTGGGAATCAAACCTATAGTTGCTATTGACCCGATCTCACACTACCAATTTGTTGATGATACATTATTATACTTTTTAGCTTCAATCCCATAGGCTAGAGTTGTCAAAGATATCCTCTAGTACTATGAAAGAGCGGTTGGGCAAAAAGTGAGTTTAAGAAAAAGTAAGGTGTTCTTCCTAAATACTCCTCTGCTTAGGAAAATTACTGAGATCTTGGAATGTGAGATTGACTCCCTTCCTTTAGTTTATTTGGGATTACCAATGTTCAAAGGGGGGATTATGACTTCTCTATGGGAACCGGTTGTAGAAAGAGTTCAAATAAAATTGGTGGGATGGAAAGGGGTGTGTTTGAGCCAAGCAAGTAAAATTATGCTAGTTACATCTACTCTGTAGAGCATACCGTGTACTTCCTTTCTCTCTTCTGGATTCTAGGAAAGATTCTTTGAAAAATTGAACAAATTCAATGATCCTTTCTTTGATCTGGTTTTGAGGAGAAGAATTTCTTGCTTGTGGCATGGGATCAGGTGTGCAATAGGAAAGAGTTGGGAGGTTTGGGCTTAAGAAGAATGAAAACGTTAAACAAAGCACTAATAGCTAAATAGGGCTAGAGATTGGTTCAAAAAGATAATATTAATTGGGTTAAAATATTGGCAACCAAATATTTAGGTAACACTGATAATTTTCTCACAGACCCAAGTCTTGCCCTTGCCTTAGCATTTTGGCGCAACATTGTTAACAGTCGCTCTGATATCATAAAGGATGGAAGATGGGTATTAGGTAATGGGTAGAGCATTGATTTTTGGAAAGACACATGGGCAATTAATAGACCATTAGAATCATATCCTCACCTGAGTCTGGTGGAACCAATCGCAGGTCAAGCTTTCAGGCTGAAGGTATGTGATTTCATTGTCTTTGTTAACCATTTGTTTTTTTGAGGATTTTATAGGAAGAATAAGTTACATTAAAAAATCTGATGGACATCCTAAAGTGGATGGTTATTCCTAATCAAGATAGGCCAGATAGATTGGTGTGGGGGGTTGAGAAGGATGGTTGCTTTTCTGTTAAGTCAGCCTACATGTTGTTAGATGTTCCCTTTGATCCCTGGTTTCTCGTTAGTAATATCTGGCTGAAAGGTCTTACCCCCAAAGTTAATGTTTTCTTTTGGTTGGTAGCTCAAGGGAAGTGCCTCACATTGGATAATTTATAGAAAAGGGGATTGGTTATCCCAAACATATGTTACCTGTGTGGTAGTTTTGAAGAATCATCTATGTACCTATTGTTTGACTATCTCTTCTTTCATTCTATCTTCTTCCAGTTCCTGAGGACCGTTAGTGTGGTTTAGGTTTTCCCAAAGTTGTTGTCTGACTTGATCATTCAATGGAGGTCTCCCTTTTCGTCTTCACGTATTTGGGCTTTTTGGTCCTTTGGTTTACCTCATGTTTGGTGGTGTATTTGGAAGGAAAGGAATTATACATCCTTTAAAAATATCTCCCATATGGTTGAGTTTGTGGTACTTAGTATTGTTGCTACCATTGTTGAGAATGTGGATGCAATTTCTTTAGATAAGGTCACTTCCGTTGGGGAGTTGGTGGTGGAGTCAGCTCTTGGATTTAGAGATTATTCTCTCGAACATCATCTTGAAGCTCCTACTAGACATACTACTATTTGGAAACCTCCTCCTTTTGGCTAGTTGAAGCTAAATTTTAATGGAGCTTCTAAAGGGAATTCGGGACTAGTCGGTGCGGGGGGATTGGTTAAAGACTCTGACGAGAGGATTTTATTGGCTTTCACTAAAAATTAGATCATCAGACCAATCATTTTACTGAGGCACAAGCTCTCTTTCAAGAAATTTTTCAACTAGAAATTTTGAATGGTAGGAAGGTAATTATTGAAGGGGATTCCCTCAATATCATTAATATGCTCAAAGGTGTTCAGGTCCCTTCTTAGATGATCACAAACGAACTTGCTGAAATCCAAAAATAGATTTTAATCCTTGAAGCGGTTAATATTAAGCATGTTTATGAGGAGGGAATAGATCAACATACTTTTTTAGCAAACTTGATACTTTTACAGAAAATATGTACAATTTGGCAGAAGGATTCCTAGATGGATTAAATCAAATAGACAATGAAATCTCGAGGAGATAATTTGTGTTTTCAAATGGCTCTGATCTACGATAGTAGGGATCCCTTGGGAAAATTTGTTGTTTATTCTGCTCAACTATTATGTATTATTGTTGTTTGTCTTTTTTGTAGATCCTTTTTGGTTTGCTATGTTGATATCTTTATTCCTTGTTTCGAGTTTATTGGTTGATCCACTCTTGTAAAAGGTTTGGAGCACCTTTCAAAACCCCTTTGTCCATATTATAAAAAAAATTAAGAATATCATCAAATCAAAATAGTAATCTGGATAGATGCAATACTATGAAGTGTAGAAAAGTAAAAAAATCAATAATAATGAAAAGTTTCATAAATAGTAATTTATTTCCCTGGCTATTAGCTTTAACAAAGTTATTTAACAAAACAAATATCATTTTGATAAAGGTAACTATAAATATAAAGAAAATATTAATGCGCATGAAGTCTTAGGTCATATAAGATGATTCTTATAGAAGATGTTTATATAATATATGTTAGTATTAGTTCCTGAATGTAAAAATCCACTCACTTGGTTTCCCGATAAAAGAACAATCAGAATCCAATGAATTTTTTTAAAAGGTTTTACTACTCTGATTATCAATATTTTCCTATCAAACAAGTTTGATCATAAAGGTAACAACATCAAAAATCATCCCTTATATCTTTTTACAATTATAAATAGTATAACACAAGCACAACATACCCATTTTATATTCAATACTATTGCAACCAATCTTCCAAGTGGACGAGATCAGCTACATCCCATGAACATACCATCAGTGGTAATAGTTATCTCATTTATTGTATGTATATACCAGCATGATGACCTAACCATGACAAGGGTTATCCTCTAGGTCCCATAACACCTAGAGGAGAACACTTTTTTCTCTAACCTTCACACATTGTAACTTCGATGAACCAGTCAACTAGTTTATACCCAATGTAGAAGTGATCAGCATAATCATGCCTTTGTGACTAACTGGTATTTCCCTTTCTCCAAAAGCAGTTAGTGTCATGTCCTTCCCCGGACCTTGGTCTTCATTACTCAATACCATCGCAACTCACTGAGGTTTATCCCATACCAAACCCTGTGACCATTCTTGGGAAAGTTCAACTAGTTGGTATTTATCACAGTGCACTCCGAAACTAGCCTAGAAAACCCCCCTCTCCCCTTTTTTCCCCCTCCCCCCTAACTATTTTTCCTCCCACACCCCAATTTACCCGGATGAATATCTATTAAAGTTTGGGTCTAGTTTTTCTAATAGACTCGATTCTTCATTTAACATCATTTTGTCCTAATAAGTTTTCAGGTTAACTTGTATTGGTACTACCTCTTCTAGAAACAACTTCATCTTATAGGAATATGGGGAATATCTTTTCTAAAGGGATCTATTATACAATACCATCCAAAGGTATATTTTAAACAAAGAGCTATTATTTTTCCAAGGTTTATATTTGCCCTTAATTCCAATACAGTTTTGATTATAATAAATAAGCCATTTTTGATATCCGTGGTCGCTATCACTTTCCGTGAACCTTAATTTTTTAAAACAAGCTGACTCCAACACAATCGTATTCTCTCTATCTAAAATATAAATACGTTTAGCTAACTCACAATATTTCTTTTTTCCACACCCAAGAGCTTCTTCTTTAATCTAAGTTAAAATATGACCAGTTTCAGGTAGACACCCATACCCGACGTCTCTAGCCAAACTACTAAAAAAAACATCTACACAACACCCTTGGGCATTCATTGCCCACTTGGAATTTTACTCTATTTTAAATTCATAATCAAACAAAATTCTAAAGTTTTCCCCATACAACATTCAAACGATATCAAGGAAATAGGAAAAGTAATATAACACAACTTCATAAAGCAATATGTGGATTACCTATTAAGAAAGCAGATTGTTTAGGAACATAAACATAAGCATGTATTCAAGCATTATCATTTAATCAATACTGTCCTATTCCATTATGTCTCAATATATAGAAGGTTTGAATAACCATATAAAAGAACAATCAAAATCCAATGATTTTTTTTAAAAGGTTTTACTACTCTGATTATCAATGTTTTCCTATCAAACAAATTTTATCGTAAAGTTAACAACATCAAAAATCATCCCTTGTATCCTTTTAAATTTATAAATAGTATAACACAAGCACAACATACCACTTTTGGGTTCAAGACTGTTGCAGCCAATCTTACAAGTAGACGAGATCAGCTACATCCCATGAACATACCATTCAGTGGTAATGGTTATCTCATTTATTGTTTGCATATACCAGCATGATGACCGAACCACGATGAGGGTTATCCTCTAGGTCCCATAACACCTAGAGGGGAACACTTTCTTTCCCTGACCTTCATACATTGTAACTTCGATAAACCAGTCAACTAGTTTATACCCAATGTGGAAGTGATCAACGTAATAATACCTTTGTGACTAACTAGTATTTCCCTTTCTTCGGAAGCAGTTAGCATCATGTCCTTCCCTGGACCTTGGTCTTCATTACTCAATACCATCGCAACTCACAGAGGTTTATCCCATACCAAATCTTGTGACCATTCTTGGTAAAGTTCAACTAGTTGGTATTTATCACAGTGCACTCCGGAACCAGCCTAGAAAAAGTGTCCCATACCACTTTTCATTCCGATCTAACCAGGTCTTTTATTGACCATTCCCATTAGTCGACAGCTGCCCTAAACTAATTTTGTGCCTACCCACACCCCAATTTACCCGGGTGAATATCTAATTAAAGTTTGGGTCTAGTTTTTCTAATAGACTCGATTCTTCATTTAACATCCTTTTGTCCTAACAATTTTTGAGGTTAACTTGTATTGGTACTACCTCTTCTAGAAACAACTTCATCTTATAGGAATATGGGGAATATCTTTTCTAAAGGGATCTATTATACAATACCATCCAAAGGTATATTTTAAACAAAGAGCTATTATTTTTCCAAGGTTTATATTTGCCCTTAATTCCAAGACAGTTTTGATTATAACAAATAAGCCATTTCTGATATTCGTGGTCACTATCACTTTCCTTGAGCCTTAATTTTTTTAAAACAAGCTGACTCCAACACAATCCTATTCTCTCTTACTAAAAGATATATACGTTTAGCTAACTCACAACATTTTTTTGCACACCCAAGAGCTTATTCTTTAATCTAAATTAAAATATGACCAGTTTCAGGTAGACACCCATACCCGACGTCTCCAGCCAAACTACTAAAAAAACATCTACACAACACCCTCGAGCATTCATTGCCTACTTGGCATTTTATTCTATTTTAAATTCATAATCAAACAAATTCTAAAGTTTTCCCCATACAACATTCAAACGATATCAAGGAAATAGGAAAAGTAAGATAACACAACTTCATAAAGCAATATGTGGATTACTTATTAAGAAAGCATATTGTTCTAGAACATAAACATAAGGATGTATTCAAGCATTATCATTTAATCAATACTACCGCATTCCATTATGTCTCAATACATAGAAGGTTTCAATAATACGAAAGACTCTGCATCTAGTTTCTTTCCATATACATGAAAGAGATATTCTCGTTTTACACTCTTTATTATACAACATGCTTTGCTTCACAAGATGAGCGCTATTGTTGTAGTGCAATAGCCAGCTATGCAAACTCCTATCAAGTGGACTTATATGCAAAAATTATAGCCCGTCTATCCAAAAAGAAAGAGTTTTGTGTATATATTTAAGTTTCATTGCCTCCACGATGTGGGTTCCAACTACCAGCCTACATACTAGACTTCTTCACGACACCCACTGTTCCTTGCAGTCTCAATACTCACACCAGAATTCGAACATTAGCTTTCGGGGTAGGGTTATGCATAGCAACTATTTATCGCCAAATTGGCTAAAATTAGAATTTTTGAAATTTGGAATTGGCTAATATTTGGGACCCTTGACTAGGGCCCATTAGCCAAAAATTTCTTGGTGCAATTTTTTTGGGGGTCAATTCACCCCAATTTTATAATAATTTGACCATTTTAAGTTTAAATTTCCAACATTGCCCCTAATAATAGTGAACCTTCTACATACGTTTGGACACTATTCACCTGGATTTCAAAACGAATTCGTCAAGTTTTTATAAATACATTCTGGGGCTGACCCCTTACGCATAACCCTACGTCGGGGATCAGATACGGCTCAAATCATATTCATGCAATTAACATGCATCCTAAGTTTTAGCAAAATTCACACAAAAATGTATTGGGCTTCACTAATCCTCTCAAACAAGATTAACACAGAAGTTTCGAATACATCTCTCTTTAAAGTAACACCAGGTTATGTTTCCAATTTATTCACAGTAAGGTTTAACATCTCACATTCTTTCAACTACAAACTACGCTATGGCGTTAAGGTAGTATCTACAATATTTTTCTCTAAATCATTATATTATACTGCAACAACTAGCCCACTCCAGCTATCCATTGCACTCATTATAATACACACAGGGCAAGCAATATGTTACTAAAAACAACAAAGCTTTCGAATAGGAAAAGCAAAGTTTTCCATTGCCATCATTTTCAACATTCGTGACAATGAACTAACAAATCATTCTCTGCTCACATAATCTATTTATCACAGATTTTCTTTCATAGAACAACACATTCACCCCAACAGTTTCACTTGCACAAACCAAAAGTTTCGTTTTCACATGCCAGAGGTTCAATCAATCGTAACAAGAATTCTAATAGCATATTCCACACAGTAAAGATTAGGATTACCAACCTGTGTATATGCTTCTCAACCCGCAGCAATTCCCTACTCTAAAAATATCCTTCTTTCCATCCACCACCCGATTGTCCAGAAAAATTTTCCTCCTTTTCTTTTCGTTGTGCCTTTCTCTTTCCCTCTCCATCTCGTCCTCAACCGAATGCACTTAATGACTCATTATGGTTATTTCCCATATTCTCGGCATACCACCATAGCTATCAACAATAATAATAATCACATATGTTCCACTAGCACGGATTTCATCATCTTATGAAGTTTTAAATAAGAATTATTATTTTTCAAAGTTTAACCAAAATAGCAAGCAACGAGAAATGAAATATGTTTCACCTTCCACAAAGCAGTAAGGTTAGGAAAGCACTATGCTCTACGTGGAGGAAGTTTCGACTGTCATTCCGCATACGCCATCTACCATCAAAACCATGCGTTGAGCGACTTTAGTTAACTTATCCACAATTACTAAAATTACATCATGCTTGAATCTTGTTTTAGGTAACCCCACTATAAAATCCATCGACACTACTTGCCATTTTTGTGTGGGTATCTCATGTGGATATAGTTTTCCTGCTGGATGCAGGTGTTCTGGTTTCACCTTTTGACATTCCAAGCATTTGGCCATATAATTGGTAATATTTTTTTTCATACCAGGCCAAAAATATGCTTTCTTTAGATTCTCTTGCATCTTACACTTCCTGGATGCATGAAGTAGGGAGTGTTATGTGCCTCCCTAAGGATTGTTTCTCTCAATCCTCCCAAGTTGGGTACCACCAACCTATTCCTGAAATAAAGTAGATCATCCCTAAAAACATAATTTGTATCCTTATCTGCTTTCTGTCCATCTGCTTCTATACATGATTGGCAAAAGTTATATTTTTCTTGCCATATCTTAATTTGATCTAATAGATCATATTGGTATTTTGTCATTGCGGTTATACACCCTTTTTCTCTTTACCATTAATATACTCAATACCAAAATCATATTATGCTAAGAACTCTAGCCAACGTTGTTGTCTGGTATTTAATAAGGATTGAGTAAATATATACTTCAAACTCTGATGGTTTGTCTTTAACTCAAATGGTTTTCCCAGAAGGTAATGTCTCCAAACTTTCAGAGCATGTACCACCACTACCAATTTTAAATCTTGAGTGGAATAAATGACTTCATGCCTCTTGAGTTTCCTAGACTCATAAGCAATTACTACATCACCTTGGGTCAAACTCCCTCCTAACCCTTCAATCGATGCATCTATACAAACTGTAAATTGCTTATTAGGATCAGGTAATTACAGGATTGGTGCAGTCGTCAACTTCTCTTTCAAAACTTGAAAATTTTCCTCACACTGCTCTGTCCACTTGAAGCTTTTCCCTTTTCTCTAAAGGTTTGTAATAGGCTAGGCAATTCTTGAAAACCCTTTGATGAATTGCCTATAATATCCTGCAAGTCCCATAAAACTTCACACCTCTATGACATTAGTAGGAGCTGGCCAATCAATGATTACCTCTATTTTCTTGGGATCTACTGCAATTCCTTCAATAGAGACAATATGTCCAAGGTATTGCACTTGTGGAGTATAAAACTCACATTTTGACCATTTTCCAAATAATTGATTTTGATTAAGAATCCTGAGGACTGTTCTCAAGTGTTTTTCATGCTCTTCTTTATTTTTGAAATAAACCAAAATGTCATCCAAAAATACTAGTACAAACTTATCTAGTTGTTCTCTAAAAATGTTGTTCATGAGGTTCATGAATGCGGTTGGGGCATTGGTTAACCCAAAAGGTAATAATATAAACTCAAAATACCCATACCTTGTTCTAAATGTTGTTTTAGAAGTATCTTCTTCCCGAATTCTTAATTGATGATATCCAGATCTCAAATCTATTTTTGAAAATATGGTTGCTCCTCTTAGTTGATCAAATAAATCATTAATTCCTAGTAATGAATATCTATTTTTTATAGAAACCTTATTTAACATTTTATAATCTATGCACATTCTTAAGGTACCATCTTTCTTTTTAACAAAAAGAATAGGAGCTCCCCAAGGTGACATACTAGGTTTGATTAACCCCTTTTCAAGCAAATATTGTAGTTGTATTTTTAACTCTTGCAACTCTATAGGATTCATCTTGTAAGGTGGCCTTACAATTGGTGCTACATTTGGTAACAACTCAATTAAAAATCAAATTCTCTCTAATGAGATAACCCCGGTACTTCCTCAAGAAATACATCCTTGAATGCACCTATCACTGGATGTTTCTGGAAGAGGTCAGACTCCTTTTTAGACTCTTCTTTTCTATTCATCTTCACTACGAAGACCATACCCTTCTTCTTAATAATCTTTTTAAGTTGCATTGTGGACAATAGATGGTATTTCACTTCTTTTCACGCACAATTAATTCTAATCCTTTGAGTAGATTCATCCACAAATTCCACCCATATTTCTTCAAAGTTCAAAAGGGCCTTGTGCACTTTTAACCAATCAACTCCCAAGATAATGTCAAACACGTGCAAAGGTGCCACATATAAATACCAGTTGATCCTTCCTTGTGGCAAAACAATGTTGGAATCAAAGAGACATTGGTTAACATGGTGAGTTTACCCTGATCCATACTCTACCTTCCAACCATTTTCCAAGAATCTAGGTCTAACAGGCGAATCCCTCATTAATCTAGTTGATATAAAACTATCAGTTGACCCACTATCAATCAAAATTTGCACATTTTTACCAAAAAAAAATTCATTTAATAAGAAAGGAGTAATTTATCCATTGAGTTCAGAACTACCTGTAGTCGCATAAATCCTATGGCTGGCTTCTTCTAGAGCCTTTGGTGGTATATCGGCTCTGTGAGGATATTTGTTGGCATAATGAGCCCCTTTGCACACCCAGCATCCACTCAGGGGAGCTCTATTGCTTCTGTTGTTGTTTTCATTTCTATTCATGAATGCAGTTTCCCTTTCCCTTCCTTGTCCAATATTTTTTGGTTCTGTCTTTTGGGAAACTCTTTAACATCTTTCCTAAATTTACCACCTTGGTAACTAGATTTATTTTTCCCACCTTGTTTACTCTGATCTCCCCCTTTAGGTTTCTTATTCTATTCCTTTTCCCATTTCATGAAACCAACACTTTTCCATTTTTTGAGATCATCTTTTTCCTTTTTGGATAGCTTTTTATAATTAAAATATGTTTTTTTCGTTTCCTGATTAACTTCCTCCTTCCTTGTTAAATAAAAATCAAAAGATAAATTGACAAGATTATGCATATTTACCACCGTCACAATTCTAGGATGTAATCCCAAAATAAATTTCTAAGTTTTTCATTTCCCCATTGTTTTCATATTGAGTTGCATTCTTCAAACAATTGTATGAACATTTGTGATATTATCGGACCGACATATTTTCCTGTCTCAAATTTGAGAATTCCTCAAACTTTTCCACATAATATTGTCTCATCAAGAATCTATCTCTGAATTCTTTGATGAACTCCTCCAACTTGAGGTCAGCAGCCTCTACCTCATGCCCTTTCTTATATGATTTACACCAGTCTAGAGCAATTTCAGTTATATTCATAACTTCCAAGGTATTTTTGGATTCAGAATATAGAACCACCAAAAAAAAGTAGGGATTCCAATTCACTTAACCAATTTTTATCCGACTCTCCATCGTCCCTTCCGTTAAACTTTGTTATTACAACTTTTTTAAATTTTTTATCCAATTCCTTACTCACTCTTGCCCTTCCAGCACTGGATCCCTCAAGTTCCATTAACACTTTCACTGTCATGTCTAATCTAGTTTCTCTTCCCCCAGCTAAGTCCTCTATGACTCATTGTTGCTAGACAATGAGTTCTTGTTGCTGGGCCATGTGAGTTTTCTGTTGAGCCATCTCTTCCCTTTGATTTTCCATTTGCATTTACAACAATTTAACCATCTTTGCAAGGTTTCCACCTTCCTCACCAGTTTAATTCAAAGGAATCTCATGAACCCTTTTCAACCTCCTTTCATGTTGAGGACCTTCTTTCCTTAAATTTATGTGTGGTCCTCTTACAAGTCTTTCAGTGATCTCCTCCTTCTTACCTCCCCTAGGATTTCTTGAGGACCCACCTTGCAGCATTTGTGCATTTTGACATGTAAGTGAAAGAGGCAGTAAATTAGTTTTTGATAACTATTCTAGTTTACACACAGAGATCTACAAATTTAGAATCAATTTTGCTCTGATACCATATGTAACAACCCACTCACTTGGTTTCCCGATAAAAGAACAATCATAATCCAATGATTTTTTTTTCTTTTAAAAGGTTTTACTACTCTGACTATCAATGTTTTCCTATCAAACAAGTTTGATCGTAAAGTTAACAACATCAAAAATCATCCCTTGTATCTTTTTACATTTACAAATAGTATAACACAGGCACAACATACCACTTTTGGGTTCAAGACTACTGCAACCAGTCTCCCAAGTGGACGAGATCAACTACATCCCGTGAACATGCCATTCAGTGGTAACAGTTATCTCATTTATCGTCTGCATATACCAGTATGAGGATCGAACCATGATGAGGGTTATCCTCTAGGGCCCATAACACCTATAGGGGAACACTTTCTTTCCCTAACCTTCACACACTATAACTTCGATGAACCAGTCGACTAGTCTATACCCAATGAGGAAGTGATTAGCGTAATCATACCTTTGTGACTAACTGGTATTTCACTTCGCTTGGATGCATTTAGCGCCATGTCCTTCCCCGGACCTTGGTATTCATTACTCAATACCATCGCAACTCACAAAGGTTTATCCCATACCAAACCTTGTGACCATTCGTGGTAAAGTTCGACTAGTATGGTATTTATCATAGTGCACTCCGGAACCAACCTAGAAAAAGTATCCCATACCATTTTTCGTTTCGATCTGACCAGGTCTTTTATTGACCATTCCTATCAGTCAACAGCTACCCCGAACTAATTATGTGCCTACCCACACCCTAATTTACCCGGATGAATATCTGATTAAATTTTAGGTCCAGTTTTTCTAAAAGACTCGATTCTTCATTTAACATCCTTTTGTCCTAACAAGTTTTTAGGTTAACTTGTATTGGTACTACCTCTTCTAGAAACAACTTCATCTTATAGGAACATGGTGAATATATTTTCTAAAGAGGTCTACTATACAATACCATCTAAAGGTATCTTTTAAACAAAGAGCTATTATTTTTCCAAGGTTTAGATTTGCCCTTAATTCCAAGACAGTTTTGATTATAACAAATAAGCCATTTCGGATATCCGTGGTCACTATCACTTTCCTTGGGCCTTAATTTTTTTTTTAAAACAAGCTGACTCCAACACAATCCTATTCTCTCTTACTAAAAGATAGATACGTTTAGCTAACCCACAAAATTTTTTTTTGCACACCCAAGAGCTTCTTATTTAATCTAAATTAAAATATGACCAGTTTCAGGTAGACACCCATACCCAACCTCTCCAGCCAAACTACTAAAAGAAAAACATCTACACAACACCCTCGAGCATTCATTGCCTACTTGGCATTTTATTCTATTTTAAATTCATAATCAAACAAATTCCAAAGTTTTCCCCATACAACATTCAAACGATATCAAGGAAATAGGAAAAGTAAGATAACACAACTTCATAAAGCAATATGTGGATTACTTATTAAGAAAGGAGATTGTTCTGGAACATAAACATAAACACATCTTCAAGCATTATCATTTAATCAATACTGCCGCATTCCATTGTCTTAATACACAGAAGGTTTCAATAATACAAAAGGCTCTGCATCTAGTTGGTTGTTGCTGCAGTGAAATAGCCAACTATGCAAACTCCTATCAAGTGGACTTATATACAAAATTTATAGCCTGTCTGTCCAAAAAGAAAGAGTTATGTGCATATATTTAAGTTTCATTTCCTCCACGATGAGGGTTCCAACTGCCAACCTGCGTACTAGACTTCTTCACAACGCCCACTGTTCCTTGCAGTCTCAATACTTACACCAGAATCTGAACAAATCCGTCGAGGATCAGATACGGCTCAAATCATGTTCATGCAGCTAACATGCATCTCAAGTTTTAGAAAAATTCACACATAAATGCATGGGGCTTCACTAATCCCCTTACACGGGATTAACATAAAAGTTTATGATATATTTCTATTTAAAGAAACACTAGGCTATGTTTCCAATTTATTCACGGTAAGGTTTAACATCTCACATTCTTTCAACTGCAAACTACGCTACGACGTCAAGGCACTATCTACAATATTTTTCTCTAAATCATTATATTATACTGCAACAACTAGCCCACTCCAGCTATTCATTGCACTCATTATAATACACATAGGGCAAGCAATATGTTACTAAAAACAACAAAGCTTTCGAATAGGAAAAGCAAAGTTTTCCATTGTCATCATTCTCAACATTCATGACAGCGAACTAACAAACCATTCTATACTCACATAATCTATTTATCACAAATTTTATTTCATAGAACAACACATTCACCCCAACAATTTCACTTGCACAAGTTTCGTTTTCACACGCCAGAGGTTCATTCAATCGTAACAGAAATTCTAATAGAATCTTCCACATAGTAAAGATTAGGATTACCAACTTGTATATACACTTCCCAACCCGTAGTAATTCGCTACTCTAAAAATCTTCTTCTTTCCGTCCACCACCCGATTGTCCAAAAAATATTTCCTCCTTTTCTTTTCCCTGTAACTTCCTCTTTCTCTCTTCGTCTCGTCCTCAATCGTATGCACCTAATGACTCATTATGGTTACTTTCCATATTCCCAGCATACCACCATAGCTATCAAAAATAATAATAATCACATACATTCCACTAGCACGGAGTTCATCATCTTATGAAGTTTCAAACAAGAATTATTCTTTTTTGAAGCTCAACCAAAACAGCAAGCAACTATAAATGAAATATTTTTGCCTTCCACAAAGCAGTAAGGTTAGGAAAGCACTATGCTCTACATGGAGGAAGTTTCGATTGTCATTCTGTGCACGTCATCCGCCATCAAAACCATGAGTGGAGCCTCACTTCCCTTTATCTTTTATTCACCACAACTATATATATACTTTAAATACAAAAATGCGAACAAATCAACACAACCATCATACCTTTGCATAACGTTTCTTTTTCTTTTAAAAGGTAAGGGATAAAATAATTATCTTCCTTATATTTATGTTCCTTTATAAAAATCACCTTTCTCAAGAATCATGAAAATATAAAGGTAAACATTTTCAAAGCTTTGTTCAACCCATTTAAAGGTAATTCTTAAGACTAAAACATCTTCTTTATCACCTTTAATCACACAAGCCAACAATAGAGTATTTCATAAATTAGACATACACACATGCATCAATAGCAAACAACCATATGCCTTTTCAAACTAGTGGCTCCCATCATCATTGCCACCACAAAACATTTCTCATTCATTGCCAACACACAATATTAAAACCAATTTAACTCACTCAATAATGCACCTAAATGATATGCAAACGCGAGTGTCCATGTGCTCACGAGCCGAATCATCACTTCCCTTTTTATATTTTCCACTGACTTGCTTCCCTTCATTGCTTTCCTTGCGACTGACTTATACTCATAAAAGCTATCAACAGTACCTTGTCTCACAAGAAAAGATAAATATTTACATATCTTATTCTTTTCATTGATCATGCGAGGAGGATTGTTACACTGAAAAATTCTAACTTTAAATTAAAATTTCTTAATTAAAGGTTCAAAATCTTTATCTTTAAGTCCACTCAAATTGTATACATTAAATCCTTATAAACTATGAAAAAAAAAAAACTAAAAATCATTTCAAAATAATTAATATCTACACATTACAAAAATTATTTCAACTTTACAATAAATGTATTTAAGTCGAAACATCATTATAAATTTCGACTTTTAAAATATATAAATTTAAATAAAATTATATTTAAATAGAAATTGAGAATAAGTAATATCTATTAAATTCCTTTCCAATGTTCTATTACATGTTCAGCTGAGCATACTTATATTGTCACTTCATTATAACACTTCTCAAGCCATAGATCGTCTAATGTCCCATGGAACATAAATTTAATATGTGGCAAAGCAGTACATGTCCCATGGAACATAAATTTAATATGTGGCAAAGCACACTGCATCGTATTCCATGCACCGATTTTAATAATAAATTTAATTTTCGCTTTTCTTTTAATCAAAAGCACCGTTCTGAAATTTAATTAGTTTAATACACCTTTATTTTTGGGTTTGATTTCTGAACGTTTCTGAAATTTAATTAGTTTAATACACCTTTATTTTTGGGTTTGATTTCTGAACGTTACTGAAATTTAATTAGTTTAACACACCTTTATTTTTGGGTTTGATTTCTGAGCGTTGCTGACTGAAACAAAATTCCTCATTAGGCGCTGGTAATAAAATCCTCATTACCTATAATGTACACAAAAACTTTAACATGCATCAATCAGAATGGTCTGATACACCTTAATTTTTAAGCACAGATTTGAAGGATCACTTGAACTAGTCCCATTTAACAATCCATTTGAAGGATCACTTAAAGTAATCCCATTTAACAATCAATTCATGTTGAGAGAAAAGTGATGCTTAGCTCAGCTCTGTTATTTTATGTCCATATTTGAGATTTTTTTATCACTTTCTGTTCAGCTGTTGTTTTCTAAGTCCACATTTGAGATTTTATTGGAGATAATATTTGAGAGTATTGAGATGCCTGGGCCTAGCAATATTGATCGTGTTCTCTTCATTTTTGTTTCTATTTATCTTTAAGTTTCATATGTTTAAGGTTAACTTTAAAAGTATGTGAAGATGAAGTTCTGAGGAAACGTCTTGGACCATTGTAACGAATATATTTAGAAGTGGTAGAAGTGGTTTCCATTGTGATGCGGGAGCATCGAAGGAAAGATTCGCCGGCATCCGCCAACTCAAAGCAGAGTAATCAGCGGGATGGAATAAGTTTTTAATTTGAAAAATGATAAGATTTATGTTAATCTTTTTATACATGTTACAAGATAATGTGTGAGCAGCTAAAAGAGGCTGTTGTTTAATTGACCCCCCTCAGCCGTTGCATCACATTGTAACCGAATAGATTTAAAAGTGGTTCATAACAATAATAGCGGTTGAAAATAAATTCATTTTAGTTGTGATGGTCAGTGTCAACTTTCATGAATCCTTAGCACTGATCCTTTTTTTATTATAAAAACAGCTCCAGCTCTTATTATCTGTATTTCCTCTTCTTTATTATGTTTTTCTTCTCTTCCCTTCCGATCTGCAATCTTTGGTATGTGTTCCTGTGTATTTGTTATATATTTGTTGTGTATTCGATTCATAATCTACAATACATTTTATATTGTGATTTGATCAATATTTTTTGTGTTATTGTGTGTACATTTTTGCAGTGTTTGTTTCAATATCTTTTGTGTTATTGTGTGTACATTTTTGCAGTATTTGTTTATTCATATTTAATATAGAGACCATGGATGTCTGTGCGTGGGTATATTTGCTGTTCAAAGTACTTTGTTGATGAGGCTTATATTGTGTGTTAATATTTGTCTTGTGTCTGAGTCCTTTGAGAACCATGGGTGCTTCTGTTGGAAGGGAAGGGGTGATGAGCCCGTTTCTGTTGGAAGGGAAGGGGTGATGAGCCCGTTGAAGCACGTGTAGCAAGAGGTGCTGGAAAGAGATACATCCCCAGACCTCCCCAGGGAAAAGTTGCATCCCGCTACAATTTAGAGGCAAAAACCCACCTCCAATGATGTTCCCGTTGCTTGCACCTGAACAGAAGGTGGAGGCACATGTGCAGTTGATATGACTATGGGACAAGAAGGACGCCACTCACAACAGATTCATGGCCAATGGTGGCATTTTATTCACAAGGAGTCATATAGGTCCTTGGGCATGTAAGAGAATGTTCGTTTTTTGTAGGGAGAAAATATGTTGTTATGCCTTCAGTTGCAGGAACTAGAACAAAAAGGAAAGCCTCCACTGTGTTGGTCAAGTAACCATGTGTTTAAGCCATCCCTATGTGCTCTTTGGCTCCTACATACATAGTACCTCCTGTGCCCATGTCCGTATAACCTACAAGAGTGGAGAAGCTCCTATGAAAAGTAGAGTCTTGTTACTATTGTAAGTTTGCTGGGCTAAAGGTTCATCAAGCAACCGTTGGAGAGCGCCCATCTAGTTTGAAAGGGCAATTGCACATGAACAATGAAGGGTCGGAGCCGCGGGCTTGTTACACGATTCCGCTTTCTAAGTCACACGATTCGAATCCGCTTTCTAAGTCACACGATTCGAGTCGGGCATGCCAATGGCGTTCCTCGCGATTTATTTCCTTTTATCTATTTCCGAATGTTCCGCAAGCTAAAATGGGTAGATTTTTGTGTCTCCTTCTAATGCCAATCACATGCGATTGAGAGCCTAATGTTGTGACCTTAGATTAAAAAATTATTTATTTGTTTATTTATTTATTTTTAATTTCTTCTATGTTTTTATTCCGGAGTTATTGCCGAGTTTATCGCGAGTTGCCGAGAAATCGCGAAAATTAGCCTCCCGAGTTTATAGCGAGTTGCGAGTTTAGAAACACTGATCTAGGGAGGTGAAAGACAATTATTATTTCCACTTGAAGATCTAGGGAGGTGAAAGACAATTATTATTTCCACTTGAAAGAGTCACAGTCTGCACTTTTCTTAAGCATTTTTTTTAAGTACTACATGTTATGTTCAGGTGTACTTTAAGTCTTCAAAGAATGGGTATTTATAGATTAAAATAAAAAAAGAAACGGAGCATTTTTTTTTTTTTAAGAATATTTAGTCAAAAAAAATAATAGAGAAAGTATAAAAGAAAGTTAATAAAAAGAGTGTCTCAAGTTAAGTGGTTTAGCTGGTTTATAATATGTCAAAAGAGTTGAGTGTTGTGTTAAAAATGATTGATTTATGGTCAGGAATCATTGTATTTTGGGTGTATGTACCCGACACCCCTCGTTATTGTGTGGAGAAAGACAATTTCTAAATGTTACAAGAAGAAGTATTTACATCACGGGAAAGGCAAGGAGGAAACAAGACAAGAAGCAAGCCAAAGCTCAAAAGTGTGTAACACTGGATAAGGTTCTTTATTTCCAAGGAACAAGTGAAGATAAAGAATTATTAGCACTTAAGTGCAACTTACAAATGATTCTCAAAGAAGCTGATGTTTGTGAATATCCATTTAAGAATAGTATTACATTCCCTATTGAAAGGCATTAAACACTCTCAACATGCATAAGGAGTGTAAAAGGTTTAAGGCCACAAATGAAAGGATGAAGGTCAAGCCTATAGTGGCAAACGTTTGGTGTGATACAAGGGATCTCATCCAAAGGAGAGATTTTTCTTGTGATACTGAACATTTTTTGTCACAATGATGTTTGTGATGACCATCATGATGGTATTGGATGCTTATTACTGTGTTGGTTGTGAAGACCATAGTGATGTTGAAGAGATTAGGTCTTTGAAAATCACACCAAAAGTATTTGCTCTAAAGTAATGAAAAGAATGGGATATGATGGGAAGGAATGGGAAACTCATAAGAAAGCCCATAGAGCCAAGCATCAGGCCAAAGAATAAAGGTTTTGGTTATGTTGGTCAAACCAGAGGTGGTGAAACCAAGTTTGTGAAAGGAAAAACCCATGCTGAAGATGAAACATTTAGAATAATTAGTTGCAATAAATGTGGATGATCTAGACATATGATAGCTCAATGTTGAGATCTACATCCATGTGATATTTGTTATGAAAATAATCACTCTGAGAATTATTGTTGGTACAGAGATAAAATGTATTGTGGAAAGCTAAATGCAATAGAATGAAGCAAAATGAAAGAAATATTGAATAGATTTTATAGGAAGATGTAAAACAAAATAAAAGATAAAAAACAGCATTGTATTGAAAAGTCTTGAAAGTTATTACACGAGTCTAAAATGTAATAAAGAACTTTTATTGTAGCCAAATTTTGATGTAGCACTCATATAAACCTTGTGTCTTGGATCTTGTCAAAATAAATTTATAGAAGATGTTGAAAATAAATTCATTTTGATCTTGTCAAAATAAATTTATGGAAGATGTTGAAAATAAATTCATTTTGATCGGTGGTTAGCACCAACCATACTGTTTGCTATAAAATCAACTCAAGCTCTCTGTATCCCCTCTTCTTCCTCTCTCCCCTTTTATTCTGCAGTCTTGAGTATATGTGTTCCTGCGTAGTTGCTGTGTATATTGACTCTGTATGCAGCTCATATACTATAATATATTTTATGTTGTAAAACTCTACAATGTTTGTTTGTTCACAACAAGGCTAACGCTTTAATTTGGTAAGAGAGTACGAGGCCATGTGAACATCGTACATGAGGCTGCTCTAAAGTGCAATTTGCTCTCAAGTGTTTTTATTTTTTTCCAGAAAATTATTTTATATGCATTCCGTCTAGGAAATAACTTTCATTCCCAAAGAATGTTAAGAGTCCACTTTCATTATATAACTATGAATGTCTGGGTTCTTCGTATTACGCGCGATAAACAGTAAATATTTCCCAAAACCTAGGACTGGAACTAGGGTTAAGAATAAATGTTACTGAAATCCTCTTTCCTTCAAAATATATAACTCTAACTGTGCCACTTTCTTTGTACATGCTTTTGTAATATCCTGTCTATTTCAGGATCCACTCGTATGTTTTTTTTAATTAAAAGGCAAATCTAAGTTTCGAATCGGAAATTTTATTGTATTATTTTTTACAATTTTTTTTTTTTTTTTGTAATATCTCATACATATATGTTTTCAAGAGACTAGATCCAAGGATCTGAAATAAAGTAGGTTATTCGCATACTATGATAAAATAAATAAACATTTTATTAATCAAACAATTATTGACTTTATCAATTTTAAAAACTGCTTTTACTGTTTTCCCCTAAACTAATTGTCAAAAATATGTGTAAAGAATTATTTTACCTGAGGCCGCGGAATTCGTAGAGTTTTCCGGTGGGAGAGAAGATGAAGAGGGCGATGTCGACACCCCAGAGAACTGAGAGCTCGCATGTCTTTTCTAACAGTCCCGCTTTGCGTTTTGCAAGAGTGACCCTCCTGCTATCCTCTTCATGTTCACCGTTCTCCTTCCCATTTTTTGCACTATAGGACACAGTCGAAAATAGTTCTTAGAAAACACTAGAGAGTCCAAAATGACTAAGGGATGCGGACGGTGTACTACAGATGTAACATTTATTTTATTATGTTGTATGTACAGACGACGACTAAGTCAGTACAAGCAATCCAGCGGTCCATTTTGGAAGTGTGGATTGATGAATATAAAACTTGATGCCCTTTTAACAAAGTGGATTACTTGCCTTGCTGGATAGACCAGTTGGAAATGGTTACACAGTATTTAATATTTAATAACTATTTGAATTTTTGAAAGGTAAATGGTCTAATGAGTTTTTGAAAGACGACTTTATAACCCTGGCACGTGAACATAAAAATGAGGAGATGATAATAACAAGGGGGGGGGTGGGGAGGTGTGTTATTTAGGGGGGGGAGTTTTTGTTTTGGGTGGAGGTGGTGGTGTGGTAAAAAAAAGAGGGGGAAGAGCGTAGAAGTATGGTTAAACATTTACTAAGAAAAGATTTAGGTTCAAATTTGAGAGGGAAGTCAACTTTTTGCATTTTTGAGTGCGAGATTGGTGGTCCCCATCTCACCCTTGTCAACAATAACAAGATGGATGGAAGCAGTCCATATAATTTAAACCCTAACCAAATATTAAAAATAATGATTATAACCAATTCTCCCTTTGAAAAAAATAATGCAGACTCTTATGTAATGGAACTGAAAAAACATAATACCGGCTTGTGCATTTTAATACGAGCGTAACTTTAATTGCTCCTCTATTTAATACTTTGAATTTTCAGTTGCCTCCTCTAATAATAAAAATAATTTAACTAGAAGTTGTTCGTTCACTAAATAAAAATACTTCAAATTATTTAACAATAAAAATAAAGATTATATGCTTGTGTATTTAATACTTTGAATTTTGAGTTACCTTTTCTAATAATAAAAATAATTTAACTAGAGGTTGTTCGTTCACTAAGAAATAGTTAAAAATTTGAATAAAAATATTTTAAATTTTTAAACAAGATATATTAAAGTATTAAGTGATATGTAAATTTTAGGAATATTTTTGTAGCTTGAAGTGCATTTGTCATAATAGTGTGGTTGTAACCAACTTTGCTATGAATGTATGTATATATATGTATTTTTTTTTCTTTAATATTTTAGTTGTGTCAATAACAATACCATATTGTGTTGGTCTCTTAGTTATAAAAAATAATATTATATAGAAATTATCTTAAATATAAAAATAATTTAAAATATATATATATATATATATATTTATATATTTATTTATTTATTTATTTATTTGATGAGGAACCTTTTATATACAACATATCCGCAACATGTGAGGGGAGAGATTTGAACCTGGGCCTCTCCATAAATATTTTAAATTATAAGTTTTATTTTTAAATTATTAAAAGGTTTAAAATTTAAGGAAGTGTAGAGTGTAAATAGGGAGTAAGTGTAACAGGGAGTGCAAGTATCTGTTAGGATCTCATCCTAACCCTTAATGTAATAACTTCCTTGATGTAATAATTCCTAGTGAACGTGGGTAGTATCCATGATTAATATTTTGTAATGTTCTAAGTTTTAGCCTAGGTAGTACCTATGACAAATGGCACCTTTTTCTATGTAATACATGGTAGATAAGTTAGGTAAGGTGGCCTTGTGCATGTAATTCGAGTGACATTGTGTATGTAATTCGTGTGGCATTATGCATGTAATTCGAGTGGCATTGTGCATGTTATTCAAAGTGGCCCTATGCATGTAATTCAGGTGGCAGTATGCATGTAATCCAGGTGACATTTTGCATTTAAGCCAACCTTGGAAGGAAACTCTTTAAATACCCGAAAAGACACCAATGTAATCATCTTTTTGCAAATTAATGAAGTGTTGAAGGAGGTTACCCCTCGAAGAGGCCTGCGATTCTATCTATTGTGAGATTGTTCCTTTTAAGTAATTTTTGTTATCATATGCATTTAATTTCGAATACTGTTATAATGTTTTTGTGAGTTTATTTCCAAGAAAATGTGTGAGAGTGTGTTTATTTGAGTTGAGAGTGTGTTGTTTAGTATATTTTATAGTAGGATCTTAACAAGTGGTATCAGAGCGCTTTCCAGGGCCAAGTTCTGCTGCAACTGCAACGATTCTTGCCATCCAATCCGCCTGTTAGGTATAAATTATGTGTGTTTTTTTTGTTCCTGTTTTTCTTTATTAAAAAAAAAATCCAAAAAATACAGTGCATTTTTTTCTAGACCAAAAAAAAAAATCTTTTTAGTTGAGTAGGTAGAAACACTATGCCGAGGGTTTTAAAATATCGCGAAGGATCTATCGTTTTTGGCTAAGCTAGATAGCCCATAAAGCGTCTAGTGAAGTGAGGTGTGATCAGGTTCCAATACCCAGGCCTTAGACAGAACTCGCGCATGAACTTGAGCTCCCATGTATCTTCGAGTATATCGGGAGACCATCTAGGTTTAAACAAACTTTTAGCCATTAGGAAGCTTTTTGGCCTTGCATTACTCATAGTCTATGGGACACAGCATCCTGGACGATTACCCTCTCATATTGTCAGAGAGGCAGGTAGTGTGCTCAAGTGTATGTGTGGAATCCTCCTTAAGTAGTGGCCTAAAATATTGGTTCGAGCACTATTGTTCGTCACTATCGGTATAATAGAGGGCCTATGGATGGTACATACTCCTCTACCTAGCATTCCCTGGTTTTGTTAAAACTTTAACTTGTAAAAAATGAAAATATAACAAAAAAAAAAACCAAACCTCCCTATTCGTAAACCTGCATTTCAAATCCCCAAAAGTGAGCATATGAGAAAGGAGTCCTCTACTAAAAAAATAACAAAAAGTACATGCATTCATGATAGACTATGAGGGTGACACTTAAGCTGACATTCTAGAGAATAACAATAAAATTTACAGATGGCGATCACATTCGAGTCGATCAGGTTAGAGAGGTCAGCACAGTCAGGTCAAAATTTATAGTTTTTAGGGTCAGAACATAACTGTCATAACAGTCACCTGCAAAATACAAAGAATATTGGGGCTAGTGAGGTCAATAGTGTTAGAGAGACTGTCAGGACTGGGCCAACCAGTGAGAGCATGACACGAGGCCAGTTATAGATAGTGCTCCAATACCCAACTTTTGCTCTGTAGCTCAGAATCAAAAATTGTAAACACCATTAGACTCAACAAAATAGGAGTTAAAAAAAAGGTTAGGGTGCCAAAAAGTAGTGTTGAGAGATATAGCTCATTGTGACCACCTCTTTGAGCTGATCGTTTTTATATATAGCACCCAAGCACTTTTTTTGGCACTTACTAAAAATAGTGAGTCCTAAAAACTCAATTCTATTTTTAGTAATTGGTCACAAAAGGTTTCAAAATGGCATAGGGTACCCGTGGACATCAAAAAGAACTAGACTACTTGGAATATTTAACAAAAGGCATTGAGAACTTGCACTCGACTTTTCACTCCATAAGGGAATAAGTCCAAGGTCTTCGCCTAGAGCATGAGGCCACTAGTAACCGCTTAGAAGAAGCACTGATAGAAGTAGACAACAAACTAAAAATAGGACCACCCAAAATAGAACACCAAGCTGAGGGTTCTGCAAGGAATCATGACCATGATCCATCCTTTAAAATGCCCAAATTAAACTTTTCCAAATTTAGTGGGAAGGATGTTGATGGGTGGCTATGTAGGGTTGATCAATTCTTTAGACTTCATAAAGTCCCCATATTTCATCGAGTCCAGATGGCTTCCTTTAACTTGGAATCTGAGGCTCTACACTGGTTTCAATGGTTACGTATTGCCAACCCAAATCTCTTTTGAGATAATTTTGAATCCTAACTACTCTCTCAATTTGGTCCTAGTGAGTATGAGGACTTTATAGGGGCCTTGACCAAACTACAACAAACAGGGTCGATCCATGAATACCAAGCTCAATTTGAAAAATTGGCCAATAAGACAAGAGGATTGAATGAAGGGTTCTTCCAGAGTTGTTATATCAGTGGGTTGAAGGGGGAACTCCAAGCGAAAGTAAGAATGTTGAAACCACAAACTATGATGGAAGTTATCAGTTTGGCCCGTTTGGCCGAATCTAAACTCTCTGCCCAAAGGCGCCCATCAAAGTTTTCTCAAAATAGACCTTCATTTCCTTCTCGATCCCAACACCCAGTTGATAATAAACCTGTTGCACCCAAGCACCTAACCACAGAAGAGATGGATGCACGTTGTGCCCAAGGATTATGCTACAATTATGATGAAAAGTTTTTTAAAGGGCATAAGTGTGCACACAAAAAAAATTTCTT
Organism: Wollemia nobilis; assembly: GCA_028583015.1. NCBI lineage: Eukaryota > Viridiplantae > Streptophyta > Pinopsida > Araucariales > Araucariaceae > Wollemia > Wollemia nobilis. The sequence continues at coordinate 9,337 of JAQPPZ010006489.1, read as the reverse complement.
GATAGATGTTGAAGAACCTGATAACTCTGACCAGAGTGATGAGGATGAGGACCCTTCGAAAACACCTTCTCCATAAGAAGAAGTGAAATAGGAACCTGAGATAGCAATAAAATTCCATGCTCTTGCAGGAATTACTACTCCATAAACCATGAAGGTTGTAGGATTTTTCAAGGGCCAACGTCTTTCCATCCTTAGGGATTCAGGAAGCACACACAACTTCATTGACCCTAGATTTTCTCAACGAACAAATTGCTATATCCACACTTGTAATTCCTTTGAGGTCATGGTAGCCAATGGGGGAACCTTACCTTGTAAAGGAAAATGTCGTAATTTTAAAATCAAGATAAGGGACTATGAACTCAAGCAGGACATGTTTGCCCTCCAGTTGGGCGGATGTGATATTGTTTTGGGATCTCAATGGTTGAGTACGTTGGGCACTATCAATTGGAACTTTATCGAAATATAGATGCAGTTCTCCTAAAACGGACAAACACACATCATCAAGGGCTCCCCAGCAGGAACACCTCAAATTATTAGTTCAAATGGCATGGAGAAATTGCTAAAGAAATCATCACGTGGGGTCATTACACAACTATTCTCCATCCAACCATCCACCTCTCAAATGGATGAAACCCCATCAGACCTGCAACAAATTCTCCACAAACATGAGGCCATCTTTGCGAAACCAACTACACTACCACCGCATCGCTCTCACGACCATGCCATTCCATTATTGTCGGATAGTGCACCTCCCAATATCAGACCATACAGGTACCCTCATACCATGAAGTCAGAGATTGAGACAATGATACAGGAATTACTCAAGGCGGGTATCATTCGGCCTAGTACTAGTCCCTACTCTACACCAGTCTTACTGGTCCTCAAGAAGGATGGCTCCTGGCAACTGTGTATTGACTACCGAGAACTCAACAAGATAACTATCAAGGATAAATTTCCTATCCCTGTGGTTGATGAATTACTAGATGAATTACATGGGACCATGTACTTCACCAAGCTAGACCTTTGCTCTGGGTACCATCAGATCCGGCTTAGGGATGAAGATATTCCTAAAACTGCTTTTTGCACTCATGAAGGTCATTATGAATTCTTGGTAATGCCATTTGGTCTCACAAATGCTCCTTCCACATTTCAAAGCCTGATGAACAACATCTTTCGCCCTTTTTTGTGAAAGTTCATTCTTGTGTTCTTCGATGACATCTTGATTTACAGTCACACATGGGAAGAGCATCTCAAGCATGTAGATCAAACCCTATAACTATTGGTCGACCATAAACTATTTGTAAAAAGGTCCAAGTGTTCCTTTGGTTTGACTGAAGTGGAGTATCTAGGACACATTGTCTCAAAGGATGGTGTCAAGGTTGACCCTAAGAAGATCCAAGCAGTCCAAGAATGGCCAAAACCTCGCACTCTCAAGGGACTTCAAGGATTTTTAGGGCTTACAGGCTATTACCGTAAATTTGTCTATAATTATGGAAATATAGCCGCCCCCCTCACCTCCATGTTGAAGAAGGATTCTTTTACTTGGATAGGGTCGGCTGAGCAAGCATTCCTAGAACTCAAGCATGCCATGACCACCACTCTAGTTTTAGCCATGCCAGACTTCTCTACAAAAATTTTCATTGAAAGTGACGCTTCTGGTCGTGGTATTGGGGCGATATTGATGCAAGAAGGACGCCCTTTGGCTTTCACCAGTAAAGCCCTATCTGATTGTAATTTAGGAAAATCCACATATGCCAAGGAAATGTTAGCAATATTGCATGCAGTCCTGCATTGGTGACCTTACCTCATTGGGTGCCATTTATCCATCAAAACTGACCACCAAAGTCTGAAATACTTTCTAGAACAACGGGTTTCCACCCTCGAGCAACAAAAGTGGGTATCAAAACTCATGGGCTATGATTATGACATCACGTATAAAAAAGGAAAGGAGAATCTTGTGGCGAATGCTCTCTCTCGCCAATTTGATACCCTTAGTATGTTGTGTGCCATTTCTGCACCATTGCCCCAATGGATTGAGCCCTTATGTCAAGAAATACTTTAGGATGCAGATTTGAAAGACTTGGTTGCTTCACTTATGGATGATCTAGAGTCTACACCAAGATATAGTTGGGATGGCCAGGATCTGCGTTACCATCAACGCTTAGTTCTTCCTCCTAAGTCCCCACTTCAAGAGCTCCTCATGAAGGAATCACATGCTACTCCATCTGCTAGCCATTCAGGGTTCCTAAAAACTTATGAGTGACTCAAGCACACCTTCTTTTGGAAAGGTATGAAATAGGACATTCGCTCTTTTGTAGCTGACTACGACACATGTCAAAGGATGAAAGGGAAAATAATGCGCTCTCCGAGCACTCTTCAACCATTGCCAATCCCAGAGCAGGTGTGGACTGACATCTCCATGGACTTCATAAAAGGGCTACCTAAATCTAGAGGCAAGTCAATTATTTTTGTGGTAGTGGACCGCATTTCAAAGTATGCTCACTTTTGTGCCCTAACCCATCCTTACATAGCATCCACTATTGCCCAATTTTTTTTTGACTCCATATTTCGTCTTCATGGCATGCCAGCCTCCATTGTATCTGATCGTGATCTCACCTTTACTAGCAATTTTTGGCAAGAGTTGTTTAAGTTGTAGGGGACTCAACTCAAAATTATTTTAGCCTACCATCCACAAATGGATGGTCAAATAGAGGTTGTTAATAAATGCTTGGAAACCTACCTTCGCTACTTTACCTCCGATCATCCTACTCATTGGGCAAAATGGCTTTCCTTGGTTGAATGGTGGTACAACACTTCCTATCATACCGCCACCAAAATCACACCGTTTGAGGTAGTTTACAAGCGCCCTCCACTCACGCCTTCCTCCTACATTCCGAGAAGCTCCAAGGTCCAGGTTGTTGACAATGCTCTGAGTCAACACACCGAGGTCCTCTGCCAACTCAAGCAAAATTTGAACATGGCCCAGAATCGGATGCACCAACAAGCTTATCAGCATCGTTTTGAGCACAATTTTGATGTGGGTGATATGGTTTTCATTCACTTGTAGCCATACAAACAATCTTCCCTACAATTTCGTAGGTGTCAAAAGCTCGCTCCAAAATTCTATGGTCCTATTGGTCACGAATCTACCACAGGAAAGGATTTTCTAAAAACTAAGCACCCTAGACCCGGCCAACATTGAAAGGCTGGAAGAAAGAGATGTCTCCCAGACCAATCTCCAGAGAGGGCTGGTTCCCTTACTATTTCTAAACTTGATTTCAGATTAAAGTTGTAGGAAAGAGATGAGAAATATGTAGAAAGAAATAGGAAATTACGGAAAGAGATGGGAAATATAGCCGTAGGCTGAATTTGTTAGATCGGGACAAGAACTCAGCAAGAATCAAACCTCAAGTGTATAAACAACATAAAATAATAGATTACTGCATAATTCACTTACGACCTTGTGCAGACAACCTCCAGTATGGCATTCCAGAACTCACTTTCTTTTAAGCAATATTCAAACCCAAATGCAGAATTTGAATCTAACAGCAGATTGGAAAGACGAGCTTTACAAGAAATACATGGAAATAGAAGGAAAAAATTACACATAAATACGCTTGCAAAATCAGAGGTCGAATATTTCTTATTTACGCAAAAACTTGAATGTTTCCAGCAAATGTCTCTCAAACTCCCGACACTTGTTTTTGAGATTTACATTGATTTTTATAGAGGTCTTGCCTCTTTGTAGCATTAAAAATATAAAACAGACCTCCTCGAGATCTACAAATTATGCAACGGAAACAAGGAAATGATATCCTTAAACAGCCTCGAAGAAACCAAAAATTAAATGCAATAAGGAGTCAGTCGTCTTCATTAAATTGTCATTTTTGAAATACGCTTGAACCGTTAGAAAAATCATGAATAGCAGCTTCGAATGATGGCGCATATTTAATTCTGATGGCTTGGATGCATTCTTCTACCTTGAACACATCGGAAAGCAGCAAAACATTTAATTCTGGAGTGCTTTTAATTCTCAAAAATTGCAAAACGGCATCAGGCCGTTTGAACTGCTTCCTGGCGCAAAACTGTAACAGGTCGCAAAAATGCAACAGGTCACGAAATCATGACATATTTTTGCTCCGTATGCTTCTCTTACTTTCAGATCGTAAAAATCAACCATGTCGCGAAATCGTGACGTATTCGGCTTCTTTGTCTCCTTCGCTACCCTGAATCGTGAAAACGCAACGTTGCGCGATTTCGTGATGTCCGTACAATTATGCTCTTTCTCTGCCCTGTTGCCGCAAAAATGTGACACTGCACGATTTCACTACATATTTCCGTCGGCACCTTCATCGTTGTCTCCAAGTCGCGAAAACCAAGCAAGTCACGAAATCACTACCATTTTCTGCACTTGGTACTTCTTCAACAATGTGTCATGAAATTGCGACGTTTCCTTGCTGCTAGCCTTTATCTCCATGAATGTCGTGAAATCGTGACACCAACTTCCTTCTGGCCCTTAGCCTCAACAATGTCGCGAAATTGCGACAAGTTCTGCCTTAAGCCATTCTTGCTCACTGTGTCGCGAAATCACGACATTTGCTTGCATTCTCCATTGTTCCCACTTCTTGTCACGATTTCGCGACGTCTTCGTCTTGCTTGGACTCATTTTCAAAAGTGTCACAAAATTGCTACGCCATTCATGCCTTAAAATCTTTTGTCCACCTACATCACGAAAATGCGACGCGTCACGATTTCGTGACGTCTTTTGCCTTGTGTGCCTTGCTCGCTATTTCGTCTTGATATCGCTACGCCATTTGTCGCCATCACCCTCAGCTGAGTTATGTCACGATTTCGCTACAACTTTGTTGCTCTGCCCTCTGTTGACCATTTTGACTGCGAAAATCCAACACATCGCGATATCACGACGGTTTTTCTCCCCTTGCTATCGTTGACTGTGCTGACCATAATTTTTTGACACGTTGTGAAATTGCTATGACTTTGTTTTTGTTTTCTCTCTCCTCATTCGACCCATGATAACGCGACATGTTGTGATATCGCGACGGTTTTTAACTTTGGCTCTCCATGCTATTTTTTTGTCACGATTTCGCGACAGCCTTCAGACTTAGCTTGTTTTTTGCATCAAAACCTGTAAAGAAGTGAGAATTGCAACATCTAATGCATGAACAAACAACAATCAACATAATGTGGCAAAAATGCCAACATTCTTGGCAGCTCGTGGGGTATACAGTTCTGCTGTATGCACGAATCCCAGACCTGAAACCATGGGCAACAGAGTCAAGAAAACTGAGAACAGAAAGCTGGCTGATAGGGTACATCTCGGCAGACTGCTGCAACAACTTTTGCTGAATGACTGAAAACTCAAGTAAATATGTATTCGGCTGAACTGACCATGAAATGAAAATGATGAATTATGGAATAATAGAATGGAGGGAGTGATGCGATAGATACAGTAACAGAGTGCTTCTGTGCTACCAGTTGCTATGAAAGGAAAACGGAGGTGAATGGAATAAACAGAATGATGATCAGTGAATGTGTAGGCTGTGGAATGAGAATGGAATGGGGAAATGAACTGTAGATAAATGCTTAAAACAACAATGTAGTTAGAGGAAAAGGAAAAGAATAATCAGGAATATTAGAAAAAGGGGAAAAGAAACAACAGCAGTGGAAAAGAAACAACAGTAGTGGCTGAATTACTGTAGAAGAAAAAGGAGTAGGAGAAGGAGGGAAATGAAGAGGGGAAGGAAAGAAATAGGGAGGAAGCCACTAGCTACTAGGAAAGAAGGAAAAAAAAGAAACACGTACCTACGGGCTCGCATGCAAAAAGAGCTAAAGTAAACAAAGGAAAACAATACTTTTTTTTTTGCTATGTACAATAGTTTACGACATGATTGACATGTCGTCACCAGAAACCCAGTCTCAGGGGGTTATCCGATAAATCTGCGGTGTCCCGACCAGATCTGATCATACTTGAGTCGGTCCTTGAAATTGGGATGACCTCTTCCTAAAATTCTCCATGTTGCAGACATGGGCAAGTTATCCTGCATGCCAGTACCCACATAATCGACAAATAATGTAGCAAAGGAATTTGCCACATGGAAGGCTCTTGTAGGCACCAGTTGTAGTAATGACTGAAGCCAATACCACCATATTGAAGGGTTCCCTAGTTGTGGACTAAGAACGGGTTCCTCCAACCCCTTGATGTGATAACAGGAATTGTCCAGCAATAGTCCTTTCTCCAGGATCTCTTCAGGCTCAGCTTCTTGATGAGGCATGTTTATTGGGCTCTGGTTGAACACTTGCATGTTGTGCCCCGGGATACAAAAAGATGTGCCCTCCTTGCTCTTAGGTTCTGCCACTTGAGCCTATTCTTCTTCTCCTTCGCTCATCTCCTCTTGATAAACAGGAACTACCAGAGAAAGTAATGGAGTTTCTCCCCACGGTAATTTTCTTGATAGGAGCAAAAGCTGCTCCGCTTGCACTGCTTCCTCAAAGATTTGAGGGAACCTTCATTCACCTGATTGCAGCAAGATGAGGCCTATATCCGGATGGAAAGCTTGAACATAGAAGAGGTGGGCTTGGGTGGGTGTCGGTCGGATCTTCTCTGGAATTCTCTTCCAACTTCTTGAGAATCGGACATTGAAGTTCGTGATGCTCTCTAGAGGTGCTCTCGTGATGTACATTAAAAGCTGAAAGGGATCCTGAGAGTCGTTAAAGGGATCTTCGTCGAATCTTCTGATTAGTGCTCCCGCTAGTTCATCCCATGAGCTGATGCTTTGACGCCCGAGCAGTCTATACCACTGCAATGCCCTTCCTTCCAAAGACAGAACCAGAAGTCTGATCATGACATCCTCATGATTTATTCCATGGATGGTTGACAAAGCAGCAATATCTTCAATATGGTCTAGAGCCATGCCCTCGCTGCCATCATATTTTGTTAGGACCTTCAAGGCACTTTTGGGAATTTCATGTCGGATTTGGAGATTCAGAGGGCCAGGATCATCCCATCTAAGACAAACCCTCGCCATTATAGCAGTGGTCTGCGAGATCATGGCTATCACCATTAAGTTAGAGTCGCCAAGTGAACATTCTTTCCGCTTCTTGTAAGGTCAAGGCTGCTCACCAAACCTTGATTCCTTCGGGGTGTTAAATAATGAAACAATTTGTCTCACCAATTATGGATTCTTTTGAGACAAAAAAATTATGTCCCATCGAGCGTGCCAAAAATTGTTGGTCACGAATCTGCCACGAGGAAAGGATTTTCTAAAAACTAAGCACCCTAGGCCCGACCAACATTGAAAGGCTGGGAGAAAGAGATGTCTCCCAGACCAATCTCCAGAGAGGGCTGGTTCCCTTACTATTTCTAAACTTGATTTCAGATTAAAGTTGCAGGAAAGAGATAAAAAATACGCAGAAAGAAACAGGAAATTATGGAAAGAGATGGGAAATATAGCCGTAGGCCAAAAATTTTAGATCGGGACAAGAACTCAGCAAGAATCAAACCTCAAGTGTATAAAAAACATAAAATAACAGATTACTACATAATTCACTTACGACCTTGCGCAGACAACCTCCAGTATGGCATTCCAGAACTCACTTTCTTTTAAGCAATATTCAAACCCAAATGCAGAATTTGAATCTAACAGCAGATTGGAAAGACGAGCTTAATAGGAAATACATGGAAATAGAAGGAAATCATTACACATAAAGATGCTTGCAAAATCAGAGGTCGAATATTTCTTATTTATGCAAAAACTTGAATGTTTTCAGCAAATGTCTCTCAAACTCCCGACACCTGTTTTTGAGATTTACATTGATTTATATAGAGGTCTTGCCTCTTTGCAGCATTAAAAATATAAAATAGACCTCCTCGAGATCTACAAATTATGCAACAAAAACAAGGAAATGATATCCTTAAACAGCCTCGGAGAAACCAGAAATTAAATGCAATAAGGAGTCGGTCGTCTTCATTAAATGGTCATTTTTGAAATACGCTTGAACCATTAGAAAAATTGTGAACAGCAGCTTCGAATGATGGTGCATCTTTAATTTTGATGGCTTGGACGTGTTCTTCTACCTTGACCACATCGAAAAGCAGCAAAACATTTAATTCTGGAGTGCTTTTAATTCTTGGAAATCGCAAAATTGCATCGGGCCGTTTGAACTGCTTCCTGGCACAAAACTGTAACAAGTCGCGAAAACATGACAGGTCATGAAATCGCGACATCTTTCTGCTCCGTACGCTTCTCTTACTTTCGGATCGCAAAAATCAACCATGTCGCGAAATCACGACGTATTCGGCTTCTTTGTCTCTTTTGCTACCTTGAATTGCGAAAACGCAACGCTGCATGATTTCGCGACGTCCTTACAATTATGCTCTTTCTCTGCTCTGTTGCTGTGAAAATGTGACATTGCACAATTTCGCTACATATTTTCGTCGGCACCTTCATCGTTGTCTCCAAGTCACAAAAACCAAGCAAGTCATGAAATTGCTACCATTTTCTGCACTTGGTCCTTCTTCAACAATGTGTTGCGAAATCGCGACGTTTCCTTGCTGCTAGCCTTTATCTCCATGAATGTCGCGAAATCGCGACGCCAACTTCTTTCTGGCCCTTAGCCTCAAAAATGTCACAAAATCATGACAAGTTCTGCCTTAAGAATTTCTTGCTCACTGTGTCGCGAAATCGCAACGTTTGCTTGCATTCTCCACTATTCCCACTTCCTGTCATGATTTCACGACGTCTTCGTCTTGCTTGGACTCATTTTCAAAAGTGTCACAAAATTGCTACGCCATTCGTGCCTTAAACTATTATGTCCACCTACGTCGTGAAAATGCAATGCATCACAATTTTGCGACATATTTTGCCTTGTGTGCCTTGCTCGCTATTCCGTCGCGATATCGCTACGCCATTTGTCGCCATCACCTTCAGCTAAGTTATGTTGTGATTTCGCTACAACTTTGTTGCTCTGCCCTCCGTTGACCATTTTGATCGCAAAAATCCAACACGTCGTGATATCGCGACGGTTTTGCCCCCTTGCTGTCGTTGACTGCGCTGACCGTGATTTTCTGACACGTCACGAAATCGCTACGACTTTGTGTTTGTTTTCTCTCTCCTCATCCGACCCGCGATAACGCGACATGTCGCGATATCGCGACGGTTTTTAACTTTGGCTCTCCATGCTATTTTTTTGTCACGATTTCGTGACAACCTTTAGACTTAGCTTGTTTTTTGCATCAAAACCTGTAAAGAAGTGAGAATTGCAACATCTAATGCATGAATAAACATCAATCAACACAATGTGGCAAAAATGCCAACAT
>JAQPPZ010006488.1:0-11135 GCA_028583015.1 Wollemia nobilis | reverse complement strand
ACAATACCCTAGGCACCCATACTGGTTGGGCACCAAACCAGGTAGGATAATCAGAGGTCATCCCCACATCCTACACATATAGGACCCCTAGTTCCTTGTCATCCTCAATGGCATCCCTCCATAGCTTCACACAAGGAAGACCCACCTTCTCTTGGTACCTCCTATAAAGTACTGTATCATCTAGTACATATCGTACCAAACTAAACTACCAAAATACTCATGAGAACTGGAAGTACTCTACCTCGCTCACCCTACTCCCAACTATCCACCTCGACTACCTCACCCAACATAGTTGCTCCCTATAATCAATCAATGTGATCCCTCACCAAGACCTCCAAATCACTTAGGTGGATGTTAGTACAATCCACATATCTCGATACCACTGGCTTGATCACCCTAGACAACTCAGTTGTACCTCCTCCACAATCGCCCATCTCCTAGCATAGGGTTGTACCCCATCCCAATCCTCACAAGGCAGGCCCTCCAGCCATGCCACTCTAAACTGCTCCCATCCCTAGAACTAAATAATAAAGCTGCATCCTAAGCCTTTCCTATTCCGTCATGTCACCTCATACAACTCCTAGAACACCTACACTAATAAAGCGAGAGCCAATGCATATTTTTGTGGTGTAGTTAGAAAGTGTCTCACCAATCCCAATTGGTTCCAAGGGAACCTATAGCTAGTACTATTGAGGATAACTATGTTTACCAATGTGAACATCACCAAGGATGGAAGGGGCTTCAAATCATTTTTCACATACATGGACAAGTATGGAATCCCTCCACTCTCCACCTTCACCTCATCCCATTTATCCATGAACATCTTGCGCATATGCACCTTCTTGTCATAGCTCACCTCCACCTTAACACCCTACACTAGCATCTTGAGAATTCAATACACATCCTCAAGTGTAATGGTCACCTCCCTGGTAGGCAGTTGGAAGGTACACCTATCCGCATCCCATATTTTAGCCAAAGTCGAAAGATACCCCTTGTCCACCCTCACCACATCCAAACGGGCTGCACTATCTAGCCCCACAGCCTCCAAAAATTCCCACTCATCCTTCAAAAACTATTTTATAATTATTAGAATTAGAGGAGAAATGTGGCTCCAAAATCTACAACTATAGCAATAAACACATTTCATAAGTCTAAAAAAACAACAAAATTTGCACGATACACAAAAAAATTAAACTGCATCACCTTAGCAAATATTGCTTCTATGCCAGATACTATATTTATTCCCTCTAATACCATATATTCTATACCAAATTTCACTACCTCACCTCCCTCATCAAATACACTCCACCCCTCAGACATAGCTTCTCAAACTTGTAAATGCACAAATGAACTTCATTTTCCAATCTAAAAGCTATGTATAGCTATTTCATGTGCATTGAAGTGCCCTGAGACATTTCAGATATTATTAAGAATTATTGGGTATTTTCTAGGGTGTACAAGCATACATGAACATTTCCTACCACTCTAAAGTTTAGTTGGACATTTCTTGCACCCTAGAAATGCATGTAGGCGTTTATCGCATAAATAAAAAAAAAAGTAAAATTGACAAAAATGGTAGATTACCTCTTCCAAAACTCACCAAATTTCATCCACACATCAATTCCATAATAAAATTAGGTTTTGTAAAAATAAATATTAGTTTGGACACATAATTTTTTTTTGTCACCACAAGTCATAAAAATCACAATACCACTTACAAAATGTATCAAAATGGTCCAAATTTTTACAAAATGATAGCTTTCATCATATAAATCATAATTCCCATCATCCCACCAATTTTTGTAAAAATATGACTTGATTTGGACCAATAAATATAATTTTGTGTCCAAAAAGGTGCAAGATTAACTAAATGTCAATCAGATCTTTTCCAATCCATTTCAATTTTCACAAAATCATCACATTTCATCCTTGCAACATCAAAATTCACCAAAATTAGCATCCATAATCTACTTCTTCCCACATGCACTGAATATCAAATGAATCTTGTATACAATGGTTTGATCTATATACTTGGTGATTTTAGCGATTTGCATCCATGCAACTTGGTAAGATGAATGAACTACCATAAGAACACTTGGTCATCATCATCATTCCATATATCCTAGTTTGAAATCACAATCAAATTTGGTTCCTCACATTCCAAGTGAAACCTTTGACAAAGATGAATCTTGCTAACAAGCTATCATTGATGGCCTAGTTCATGGGGCTTGAAACATGGACAAAATCATAACTTTTCATCATCTCCTATTACACCAATCTCTAAGGATATAGGCTGGGTAAAGTGATTGAGCAACCATTTAGAGATTTCGTGTAAGAATTTATTCAATCATGAGTGAACCTGAGGATAGACTATTTTTCTTTTCTTTTTGTATTTGCATACTTGCATATCAATGAGGCCATATGAAGAAATTTATTCCAAATCATGGAATCACCCTAAAATTATAGCAACCAAAATTTTATTATGCCTTTCCCACGATGAGATACATCTTACATGATCATGACATCTATATTCAAAATAAAAACCTTCATATTTTGGAGTGAAAAATAGACACTTTCATATTTCTCATTTCACCAACACCCTTCAACCGTTGGAGTCAAAAATGGTCACACATTCCATAATTCCCATTTTATTCTTTGCATAATATTACTTCCACCAATTCTTTTTCAATTGGCTCATGATATTCATCTGCAACTCATTCACAAATTAAAGGGGTAAGCTATCTAATGACTCCAATTTTTTTTATTATTTTACCTTCAAATTTGTTCCACATTCCAATAAGAGAGAGAAGTTTCTTCTGTGCCTATCCCAATCATGTGTCTCATATTTTTGCATCATATTGTGTTTCACACAACATGGTACAAAAAAAGGCATCTATAGATGCTAAAATCTAGCCACTTGTCCTCCATCCATTCTTTCCCACCATTTCCACCACCAAAGCATAGCCACTTGTTCTTCATCCTAGCTTTCTTGCCATTTCTACCTATTATTTATATAGATAAATAAATCCTAGCCATTCGTTTTCATTTAATCTCATCCATCCATCCAAATTAATCCATTCCACAACCTAAAATTAATATCCACCCTTGGATATGATTTAATCTCAACCAAATGATTAGTGTCATTGAAACCCTAGCATACCCTAGGTTAGACTATAAGTAGAAGTTATTTTGATGACTCAACCCTTGATTTTGCTAAGTCCTTTACCTAAGTTTTAGATTCCCTGAATTTCCTTGAGTCTCTAATTTTTCTAAATACCTTAATTTCCCAATCCTACATTTGTACCCTATCCCCCACATCATCCACCATATTCATGATCTCTTCACTCATCGTCTCCATTTTCGTGTCCCTTTCCATCATCATATCTACTTTTGTGGATCTAATCTAACCTCTCGAGCACCCAGTTGCTCTCTACGAGAACCCTACTACTCTCTACTACCATATCGAGCACCCTACCACTCTTCCTAAGTGCCCTACCACTCTTCTTGAGTTCCTTGCTACTCTCGATTACATTCTTAGGTGCCCTGCTACTCTTCTTAAGAGTCCTATCATGTTTTAGAGTCCCCCTAAAAACAAGCGAGATCCTCCGGTGCTGTTAGGGCACATATGCATCGTCAACCTATAACATATCCATTCATCCACTGAAAAACAACAAGAAGTAAGGTAAATCACACATTTTGTATTTTATTTCATATCTATATATTTACATGCAATTTTATTTATCAATAGTTAGGCTTTTATTGATATCTGAGGGTCTCACGCAGTGGAGACCTCCCAGTTATTACTAACTCCCCATTATTATTTTTATGCGTGTAGGTCTGGAGATCTATTAGCGTTGTGTAACTATTTAAGCTAGAGTGGCCTGGATCAACGGATATCTAAAGCCCACTCAACTCTGTTGAGATCAAGAATGCATTTGAAGACATCATTAGACTTGACTATTAGGGGTTCGAAGAATCCTAATCCTTGTAATAATTGTATCAAAAATATTAAAAAATATCCTCATTATAATAACATAGTTTTTAAGCTCCCCCCATTAATACAATATCAATTCATTGTTGTGCAATTTTGATTCTTTGTGTCCATTTTTATTTAGCATTGTTTGGTGTTGCATTTTTGCATTCATAAGGGCTAACCCCACTAATAAAAATAAAAAGTGTTGATGATGAAAATTATATAATGGAATGTTAGGGGTATGAATAGAATCCCTAAAAAAGAGTTATTAAGGAATTAATATGTTGTTATAGCCTTGAGTTTATTTTAATACAAGAAATAAAATTAAGCAGTGAGGAATGTAAGGATGCTTTTAAGAATATTTGGAATATAGGTGATTGTTTAGTAGTTTCTTCTACAATATCTTCAAGTGGTATTGTAATAATATGGAGAAAATGCAAATGGGATGGAAAATTATAAGAAGCAAAATTTAATTGGGTTGCTAGATTATTTTGCAAGAAATAGGAAAACATCAAAGTTGGAGTTATAAATGTACATTCTCAAACTATAGTTACACCTTGTGAAAGATGTTGGAAGGACCTTAGTATATTTTTGTCAAATACAATGATGATTCAATGTGATCTTGGATTCTTGGGGGTGATTTTAATACTGTTATATCTCCTTTGTAAAATAAAGGTGGCATTCTAGGATGGTCCAAATAAATGTAAAATTTTATTTCATTTTTCAATTTAAATGACCTTTGGTATGTTAGTCCCTCAAGATTTCATTTCACATGGGATAATAAACGCATTGAGAAAATTTATATAGAAGAAAGACTAGATAGATTTTTGTTATCCAATAAATGGTTGCAAATAAATTATATGATCTCTTTAGATATTTTATTACAAGCAGGATAAAATCACAAACCCATTATTTTGACTTATGAGTCACCTAACAATGGTCATCCAAAGCCATTTTGCTTCTAGTCTAGATGGCTCCAAGACCTTGATTTTTTTTATATGGTTATGTTATGGTGGGATGAGCCAAAATTTCAAGGATCATGTATGTACAAGTTTTTTCAAAAGTTGAAATATTTAAAGGACCAAATGAAGATATGGAATGTCAAATATTTTGATAACATTTTTCAAGAAAAAAAAGAATCCAAGTTAAAAATATTATAAGAGATAGTAGAAATTAATGGAATGGACCAGGATTCTTACGTGAAAGAAAAACAATTACTTTCTAATTATCATAATGCATTGAAAAAGGAGCAGTCATACTGGTTCCAAAAATCTAGAGAGAAATGACTCAAGGAAGGATATAAAAATATAAATTTTTTCTTGTTATAGAAAAAATAATTTTTTTTTTATCATATCAAAAATATGATAACTCCATATAGAAGAAATATTAAGGGAGAAGAAGATATAAGGAAGGAAGAAATAAATTATTTCAAAATTATTTTTTTCAGATTCTAAGCAAGATAAGGAGGCATAAGAAATTGTTTTACAAAACATTCCATCAATTATCAATTAGGGATAAAATGAAATATTGATGAATAAGATATCTATGAAGGAGCTCCATGAAGCATTTTTTTCTTTCCATCCTAACAAGGCACCTGGCCCAGATGGATTTCCTACAATTTTCTTTCAAAACTTTTATTATTTATTGAAGAGTGATATGCTATATGCAATTGAAGAGGACTAAAAAAGGAAGGTTATAATAAGTGATATCAATGATACTTCTATTACCTTGGTCCCCAATAAAGGTGACACCAAATGTTTTGATAATTTTTGTTCAATAAGCCTTTGTAATATGATTTATAATATCATTTCAAAATTTGTGGAAAATAAGTTGAAGGGTATTCTGGGGTGTCTTATCTTAGAGGAACAAGGTGACTTTGTTCAAGGTAAATAAAATATTTATGGTATAATTATTGCATGAAAGGCCATACGTTCTCTTCATTCCATGAAAAAAATAGGTATGGTTTTGAAACTATATATGAACAAATAATATGATAGGATTTCCTAGAATTTTCTACATGTTGTTCTCAAAAACTTTGGCTTTGATTATAGTTTGTGTGAGTGGATTAAATATTTTTATAGCACAAAATAATTTTCTATTTTGATCAATGGTTCTCATGTTGGGTACTTCAAGTCATCTTGTGGATTTCATCAAGGTGATCATATTTCTCCTTATATATTCATTATTCTAGTGGAAGCATTAGGGAGAGCCTTTTCAAAGGTAAAAATGGAAGGAAAAATCAAGGGTATTCAAGTTGTAAAAAATGGTCCCTTTCAATATCATCTCTAGTTTGTTGATGATACTTTTATTTTGGGCCATCCCTCAGTTAGTGAGGCCATGGAGTTTAAATCAATATTATCATGTTATGATAAGGCTACTAGAAAGTTGGTAAATACTTCAAAATAAAATATTTTTTTCATTAATACTTCCCTCAATTTAAAACAAATTATTGTGAATATTTTAGGGTTTAAAATATTTTTTTTTCATCAACCTAATTTGGTATTCCTTTGTATAATAAAGGAAATAAAAATGAGCATTGGATATATTTTTTGGATAGTTGGAAAGGTAAGTTTTTAACCATGATAGGAAGGCTACAACTCATAAAGACTACTTTGCAATCCATTCCTATTTATATGATGTCACTTTCAAGACTACCAATAGGTATTGCATCAGAAATTGATAAAATTAAAAGAGACTTTATATGAAATGGTTGTGAGAAAAAATTTAGGTTTCCTCTTTGTAAGTTGGATAGGGCTTGCAAAGGATAGAATATTGGAGGAGTAGGTTTACGAAATTATAAAATTATGAATTTGTCATTAGGAGCAAAGCTTGGGTGAGGATTATTCAAAGATCAAGGAAATAATTTGACAAAAATATTACTTCAAAAATATATAGGTTATCCTGATGCAATGATTTTTTTTATGAAAATAACTCTACCCAAAGGATCGTCAACATGGAACTTCATATCAAAGAGGTTTTAATTGATAAATAAATATATAATATGCTCATTCAATGAGGGGAGTTATGAAATATTTTGGTTTAAGGCTTGGTTGAAGCCTTATCCTCTTATCTCTAACTCAAAATGGAAATCATTTGCTCAAAAGTGCCTAGCATGTAAAGGTCCAAAGGTTGAAGATTATATTATTATGAGAAAAAACTCCAAATTATGGATTTATTTTAGTAACCTAGTTGAAGAAGAGGAACTCAAAAAAATAGAAGATGAACTTCAAAATATGCTTCAAGAGTTTTATTTACTAATTTTTACATGAAAGGATGAGTTGGTTTGGAATTTATCAAAGGATGGTGGATACTCAATCAAGTTGGGATATGAGGATTTAGAACAATCAAAATTTTCTTCTCCCAAATATTTTTTTTTAAGAACTTTTGGTCATTAGAGGTTCTCCATAAAGCCTTGGTATTTCTTTGGTTAGTAGTTCAAAGTAATATTCTTATAGGATCTACAAAGAAGAGGATATTATGGACCCTTCATATGTGCTTTGTGTGAGAAGGATTTAGAAACGTGAGATTTTATGTCTTAATAAAAATGATGTCAAGGAGTTGATTGTGGAAAGATAACACTTCTATGAATTTGAAGAATATATTTAAGAGAAAAGAGAAATGAAAAAAACTTTGATAAAAATATAACTACAATAAATATATTTTGGTATTTTGATGGAAGTGATCCCAATAAAAGCCACATATAACCTTAAAAAAACAATGACAACAAAAACACTCTCTATATATAACACATTTAAATTGTATCCTTAAAATTAATATTATAGAAAATACAAAATTATAATAAACTATTTATTTGTAATATTGACTTTTACTATAACACAAAATTTTCCCTTTTCATATTAACAAACCAATTTAATAAAAATATATATTTTTTATAAATATTTTATTTAATTATATAATAAATATAAATTATATTTTTTAACAAGCTCACTTTTACACATGTATAAGTATAACCATAATTTTAACCTAAATTTCTCAATGAAAGTAGTTTTTTTTTTTTTAAATAAATAAACATGTACTTTATCAAATGTTTTACTTTCGGTTTCTTATCAATTACCTATGACTATCTTCCTCTTAACTAAATATAAAGTAATTTAATTAAAATAATTATTTATCTACAAGCTCACTTTTATAGAGTTATACACCAGGTCATGATTTGAATCTCATCTCATCTCCCACATGTAATCTAAAGATAATATTTTTATTAAATAAACATGAACCTTCATTAAATATTTTATTTTATTTTATTATCTTAGATATATAAGAGTTGGTTGCAATCACATTAGTTTTTAATATTTGTCAAGTGGAGTGGAGGGTTTAAATTACATGGGTTGCTCTCAACAAGCCTAAACTACATGGACTATTTTTTTAGTAATATTCAAGTGCACATGAGCTATTTCCAACAAGCCTATTTCATCTAGTTGTTGTGTCGCCATCAGACACACACGCTATTTTTAAGGCTATTTCCAACAAGCCTATTTCATCTAGTTGTTCTATGGTCATCTGACACACACACTATTTTTAAGGCTATTCCCAACAAGCCTATTTCATCTAGTTGTTGTGCAGGTTCAAAACCACAGACATTCAAAACAAACTATGGGTTAATTTTTTTTTTTTAATAGTAATTTTTAAGTGCAGGTTCAAACCACATGGACTATTCCCAACAAGCCTATTTCATCTTGTTGTTGTAAGTACCTTAAGATTAAAAACAAACTACTACTTTACAAATGTTTTACTTTTAACTTCTATCTTCCTTACAGTATATAAGCATATGATAAATAATTATAAAAATTACATTATCTGTTATATTAAAAAAACTAATACTAATTTAATTTAAAAGATTAAAAAAAGAGTACTAATTTACAAATGTTTTACTTTTAACTTCTATCTTTCCTAGAATATATAAGCATATAATAAGTAATTATGGAAATTGCACTTCACGTTCAAAGTCTTATGTTGTACTTGGAGAAACTAATACGTGCATAATTACCCATTACATAGGCATACGATGGGTAATTATGAAGATTTTCATTTAAGCTCAGTGCAGCCCATAAGCCGTGATTGGAAATTACGTGAAATTTGAGACAAGCATTCGCACGGACGGAATATGACAGAAGCTTGGCCTTTAACAATAGTTAAAAATAAGCGATAAGAAAAATAAACGAGTGGGGGTACTGGTCAGACAGATTACGAACGAGTACATTGGACAGGTATAACATTTACAAGTGATCAAATTCAATGTTTATTGGTTTGAAAATTGGTATCCTCCTTACTCTACCTACCATTTCGTGAATTATTGCACAGAGAAACAGAGTTGCTAGGAAATTGCCACTTCATTAACCTTTCGTTCGAAACCACGCGAAAATTGAGACAAGCACTCAAACGGACGGAATATGAGAAAGGCTTCGCGTTTACCAATGCTTTCCAATAAGCGACAAGAAAAATAAAGGAGTCTGTACTGGTTAGACTAAGACGAGTAAGGTAATCCGTCACTAAACACGTACAAGTGATCAAATTCAATCTGTATTGATCTGAAAAAATAAAATGAGCGGGTACCACTCAAGGATAAGGTAGGTTTAGACAGACTACAACGAGTATATTGACTATCACAGGTACAAAGACATCAAATTCAATCTGTATTGATTTGAAAATTATTGCAGGGGAAAACAGAGTTGTGTCACGTCAGTGTAGTCTTTAAACTGTCGTTCGAAAGCACGCGAAAATTGAGACAAGCACTCAAACGGACGGAATATGAGAAATGCTTCGCGTTTAACAATGCTTTACAATAAGCGACAAGAAAAATAAACGAGTCGGTACAAATGATCAAATTCAATCTGTATTGATATGAAAAAATAAAATGGGCGGGTACGACTAAAGGATAAGGTAGGTTTAAACAGACTACAACGAGTATATTGACTATCACAGGTACAAGACATCAAATTCAATCCGTATTGATTTGAAAATTCGTCGTGAATTATTGCACGCGAAAGAGAGTTGCTCATAAATTGTCTCACAATGATGTAACTATCTTCCCTAATTATCTTCCCTAAATTGTATGTGATCTGTTGTTTATATTGATATGTTATATTATGATGATGCAAATCTAATAATATATTTTATAATTATTATTTTTTCAACTTTAATACTACTTTAATATTATCTATCTACCATGAATGACCTGTAAATATCTATCTATCTGTATTACTTTTGTAATGTTATGTATATGAAAAGATTATATTTTTTACTTTAATGCACATCTAATACATATTTAATAATTGAAATTTTGTTCAACTTTAAGATCTATCTTTCATCTTCCTCTCATTATATAGGTACATTTCTCTATATTAATGTGTAATCTTATGTATATGAAGAAAGACTATTTTTTACTTTTTCACGGGAAATATCCAACTCACCACTGATACCATGCCCGTCAAATATCAAGCCTGCCTGATAATAACGCACGGGACATTTATATCAATGCTTATTTTTGTAAAATTATCAAAGGCAACAAAAATGGTTAACCAAATATATGGTACACAATGTGTGCGTTTGCGTCTAAAACTCTTCTGTCAATGTGGCTGCACCACGTCAAAATACTAAACAATAATTACGGTACCAATTTCAAATAGTTGGTGGAACACGATGCCACTTAGAGTTGTATAAATTCTGTCAAGGGAACGAAGAGGAAGCAGATGAAGATGAAAATGTTGATTTTTAGAAGCCCTTTAATGCTTCCCCAGAACCCTTGTTGTGGCTATAGGAAACCCTTAAATCGTTATATTCATCGTATGCATTGGTTTGCCCTTGTCAGGGGCAGATATCCGAGGTCGGTTAATCGGATTTGTGCATTAGATAAAGAATCCCAGGTGTTTCTTGTGTCATGGAAGCGGGGATTTCTTCCAGTTAAGGATCCACTCAAGACCTTCATGGGCCCTCCAGAATGGCAGGCATGGGAAGAAACTGCATCGGATCTTCCAAAGCTAGTACAGACTTATGAGCTCCGCCAAAGAATAGCGTCATTGCCATGTTTGTGTCCTCAGCTCGTTATGGAAGAATCCACAGAAGAGGAGGCCTGGAGAATGATGTCTGTGGTCTCATTCATATCTCATGCCTATGTTTGGGGTGGCCGTGGAGGAGTTAACAG